>NDXB01005390.1:152427-244825 GCA_002631895.1 Agapornis roseicollis
GCCCCCCCCCCCCCCCCCGGTCCTACCCCCTCTCTTCTCCCCTCCTCCGTGCAGGGCTGGCCCGGCAACATGGCCTCGGACCTGGAGAGCCTCAACCCCGGCGCTCGGATCATGACCTTCCGCCCCACCATGGAGCAGTTCCGGGACTTCAGCCGGTACATCGCCTACGTGGAGTCGCAGGGCGCCCACCGCGCCGGGCTGGCCAAGGTGCTGTCCCCCGTCCCCCCCCCCCCCGGAATCCCCCCCCCCCTTTTTTACCCCCCCGNTCAGCCGGTACATCGCCTACGTGGAGTCGCAGGGCGCCCACCGCGCCGGGCTGGCCAAGGTGCTGTCCCCCGTCCCCCCCCCCACCGGAATCCCTCCGCCCTTTGTTTACCCCGCAGCGCCGGCGCGGCGGGCGTGCCCGGCCCCGGGTGCCCCGCGATCAGCCGGTGCGCTTTGCTTCCTGCAGATAGTCCCTCCGAAGGAGTGGAAGCCGCGGCGGTGCTACGATGACATCGACGAGCTCGTCATCCCCGCGCCCATCCAGCAGGTAGTGACGGGGCAGTCCGGTCTCTTCACCCAGTACAACATCCAGAAGAAGGCCATGACGGTCCGCGAGTTCCGAAGGATTGCCAACAGCGACAAGTATGGCCGTGCCACGGTGCTACTGCACTCATAGTCACTGCGGGGGTTGGTCCTGTTGTCCCAGTTCCCCAGGGCCATGTCCTGGTGCCACTCGGAGGTGTGAACGTAACTCCCTGAGCAGATGAGGTGTGCTGGTCAGACCGGCTGTGCGCGCGGGGACCTTTGTCGCTCGTGTCATCTGGTAATGACAGGGGATGCCTAACACTAGCAGAACTTTTTGTTTCTGCTGTGAGTGCCTGTGTGTGTGTCAACATCATCGAAATATTTGGGTGTAATAGCAGAGAAAGGAATGTTCTTGATGTGAAAAAGAAGACAGAAAAAAGGTTGCTTTAAAAGGAGTTGAAGCAAAAGAGCCTATGAAATAACCATTTAGAAATAGCATTGGAATTACAACCAGTAGTCGGTCCACTGCAGCTTATTTTATCTTGCAAGAGCAGTACACATCAGTTATCTTAGGATTCTGTTTCTCTAATAGAGTAATTTAATGAAAATTACTCTCTTATGCTATATATGTAACTGTCTGGAATACATCCATATGCACATACACACATATTGAATAGGTGGTGTTAAGAGTGTAAATTTGACCCCTCAGTTTTGCACAAAGAGGCCCATATATTGCTAGCAGCGAATAGGCTTCAAGAGCAGATATTTTGTTGATAAACAGAGCATGCTTGACCAGTTAGTTCACTAGCAGATGGGTGTGGAAATGGTTGTTATATTTACAGTGACAGAAAACATTGGTTTTGTAGGTTTGTTAGTTTTGGGGTTCTTTTAAGCTGTTTTTTGTATCATTTCTGAGTATCATTTGTATCATTTCTAAGTAGCAACAACCAGAAAATGAAATTGTTCAGACCAAGAGAAGTGCACAAAGCAAAAATGAAAGCAAGCTGAGAAATGGGGAAAGTAATTTTCTTCCTGATCCTTTGTTCCCAAGTCTCACAGGAACAGAGCTGTGGCTGCTCTCCTGGCTTTTCTGGGAGTTAGGGTAGGGGTCTGGCTGATAAACATGCATTGGATATTTTTATTGTAGCTTTTGATTCTTTCAGTGGTGATAAACACTGGTTTAGACTCACCAGTTATCAAACTGCAAAGTCTTTAGTATCTTTGTTGTGTTTCTTTCAGGTACTGCACACCCCGCTACACGGACTTTGAAGATCTTGAACGAAAGTACTGGAAGAACCTTACCTTCAATGCCCCTATCTACGGTGCTGATGTTAATGGCACACTTTATGACAAGGTAGGAAAACTGTTGGTTTTCAGTAAAGGTTATCCTTGTATATCACATTTCAGAAATGCTAATGTAGCATTTGACTCATAACTTTTTCTGAAAGAGATAATGATAGTCTTAACGTGAGTTCCAGCTTCTAAAGTAGGCAGGAATGCAGTAAACTTTATGTTTATAATGTACTTTCCATGTGGCAGTTAGGGCAACATTTCCATTTAACCCAGATAATTTATGCTAATAGAGGTCACAATGAACCTTTGTTAGCACTTCAGTATAATACAATTCAGCTCAAGAAAACAAAAACTGCTGTTGCCTAAGTGTTGCATTTATACTGCTTTGTCCTGAAAGGCTTATGAGCATTGGAAGTGTTGATCAGTGAGCACGCACTGCTTTGGTATCCACTAGTGCATATATTTTTGTGGGACAGCCCTGCAGGCGTTATGTGCTAGGATGATAAACATTAGAAAAGGGTATGCATTCTACTTGCTAGTCTTCTAAATGATGTTGATTTACTCTTTTAAAAAAGATGTTTGGAATGAAAAGTGTTTTTGTTCAGGAGGGTTCAGACATCAGCTCAAGTTCACACTGTTCTCTGGTGACTAGTAAACAATCAGTACCTAAGATAGCATCATGCAAAACTTCTGTTTTACTTGAACTAGCTTGGTTTGAGCTGTGCCAGTAGATGATTTGTCTTGATACGCTGTTTCACAAGTGTCTGATAGCTTTTGCAACTGTCATTTTAGTTGTGTGGTTCCATTCTTCATAATGTACGTTTAACATGAGGCTTGTGTTTTGCAGCATGTAGATGCATGGAATATTGGCAGATTGAACACAATCCTCGATATTGTGGAGAATGAAAGTGGCATCACCATTGAGGGAGTGAACACTCCTTACCTGTATTTTGGCATGTGGAAAACTTCCTTTGCTTGGCATACTGAGGACATGGATCTCTACAGTATTAATTACTTGCATTTTGGAGAACCCAAGTCTTGGTAAGATTTTTCTAGGGAAGGTTCTAAGTATAGAAAAACAATACCATGAAACATTGGAGTCAGTGTCACGGAATTAAGAGAGTTGAGTTGACTAAAGGAATTGCCATCCCTCCAGTGTTGCACTGCAGTTGTATCTGGTGACAAGAACACTAAAAACCCATAAGAAACTGCAGAGCAGTGCATGTCCTCAGTAGCATTTGTTTGGTTACCTTCTAGAAAGTCCATTCGCCACCCTGATGTAAGATGTTCCTCAGAATTAATGCAATAGGGCCAGAACTTTGAAAACTTGTTTATGATTTCCTGAGGCTCTGAAATGACCATACAGAGGTAATAGACATGTTGTCATGTAAGCAGCAGGAGAACAGGCTGACAGATTCTGAAACGTAGCTGTTTATCATAAATGTAAAAGCAGGCTAGTGGATCTTGCTGAGTGGTTCATCCATGGTCTGAGCTTTCGTGACTGTTTGTAGGGGAGGCTCCCAAATTTTTCTGTAGCATGGGTTGCGTTTTAAGAGTGAATCATTCCCTTCTGTTCACAAATAAATTTCTCAAGCAACTTAACAATTGTTTCCATGGCACTTCTGTTGGAAGCTAGTATTTTTGGCTGCCTTTTAGTACAACTTTGAAGTAAAAAATAATAGCTAGTGCCATGTGACCAGTGAACAACCCAATGCAGTGGCAATTGCATAGGGACACAAAACAATAATTAGGTTAGATAAACCTGGTGGCCTTTGCTTCTTTCACAGTAATATGTGGAAGAAGTTAACTTTACTGATACTGTAGTCTGATCTGTTTAACAAGGAGCTCTAGTCTATTTCTTTAAGAAGGAACCAGCAAGCACTCAATATTCTAGAGTGAAAGCAAGTTAAGTAGGTGGGTTTATTTACTGTAGTCAATCCAACCGGCACCCTTGAAAAGGTGAGTACAGAGAGCGATACAGCCCTGAAGGGCAGACCACAAGTTGTGTACATGTTAAGGATGTGTCATTGTGTCTTAGTCCCATCTTGGTCTGAGGGGCTGGAAGAGATAATTCTGTTTTCTCTCCTGCTCTGTGTTCCTTCTTGCACAGAGTGATTGCACAGCTGTGAGCTGAGATGGGTCAGAAAATGTTCTTCCTTTTCTTCTCACAATTCATGTTTTGGTGTAATTAAATACATAAGACTTTTTACTTCCTTGGCTGCTTAAGCACAAGTCAGTGGAGGAGATGGTCAGCTTTTGGCTCATGATTTTTCTTGAGAGAGGCAAAAGTCCTTGATACAGTTTTATAGCTTTGTCTCATCAGACTTTGAAAGAGACAGTGTGGAGATGGAGAACTTTTTTTATTATTATTATAGGTAATTCATGCCTTAATGCCCTTTATCATTTCCTATATAACTTTGAGATTCTGTCCTGTCAGTTGAACTTAACAGACTTGTGCTTATGATTGCAGGTACTCTATTCCTCCAGAGCATGGGAAGCGACTGGAGAGACTTGCAAAAGGTAATCAGGCAATTCATGTCCTGCATTTTGTGGAAGGTGGGATGTACAGCTTCAATGGGTTTCAGTTCTTCTAGAGTACAGCATGCCTGTAATGTTCATAAGAGCACAGGCTGGCAAACTGAACCAATAATTTGCTTTTTAGACTATAGATTGTATTATTTCTGAGTGGGTTTTTGTGTATACACACAAGAGAAATGTCGTATTACAAATAGTGCTGCTGTGGGCTGTCTAACCTTTAATGAGAAAATCCTCAACTATTGATGATTAGGAGTGGAAGGTTGTAGCCAAGGGAAGAGCCTTCTGCGTGCAGTCTTCAGTATGCTCTTTCAAGCTGGCATCTGTGAAAGATAAATCTCCAGGACTTGTCCTTTTTCTTCAGGATGCAAGCTGGCACACTTCAAATCAGATGGCCCGTTCCCCGTAGGCCTAGGGAAAAATACTGTTTAGGTGGTAAATTTTCCTAGAAATTACTGAAAAATTAATTTAATTCACAGCAGAACAGTAACACCTCTCCTTGCCTTTACTTCACAGGTTTCTTTCCAGGCAGTGCCCAAAGCTGTGAAGCGTTTCTCCGCCACAAGATGACCCTCATCTCTCCATCAATCCTGAAGAAATACGGCATCCCATTTGATAAGGTGTGGAGAAATAATCATGATTGTACCAGCTCAGTCAAGATGTTCATGCAGCCGTGTCTCATCTCTAGCAGCAGCCTAGAGCAGACACTTAGAGAGGAAAACAGGAACAGGGAGGGTATAACACAGTCCTTTCCCTCTGTACCACCATTTATCTGGCACTTGGGCCTCAAAAGAGTTTGATGTTTGGGTTTTTTTGAACTTAAAACCATATGCAACATCCTGTGTTAGATGAGATTAGCTTCACAGCTTAGCTGTGTAGTCAGTGAAGAGACACTGCTCTTTTTTGTTTCAGATTTGTCCCCTCCTAAGTTTGCTTGTTGTGATCTGCTTCCTCAGTAGAAAGTATGGCTTGTTCCCTAGTATTTTTTTACTACATTAATAATGTTGTAGATGTCCTTATTTTCCAAAATTATAATCTGCCACCCACTTTCCCCCCACACACACACACGGAAGATCCAGTCTTTGAGTCCTTACTCAGAATTACTGTCATTTCTGTTGAATCTGTTGAAGGGCAGCAGCGGAAAGCTGATCTAGAGTTGTATTTGAATATGAACAGTGAAAGGAAACAGTAGTAGATTTCCATGTTGTGCATGAGTAGTAATTTTAATTGGCCTTAGATACTGTTCAGCGGAATCTGAAGCTGATACAGACACCGTTATGACCTTCAGATAGCTAATCAGAGAGTATTTTGTATGTATAATCACTTCTCCCTGGCAGTGTTCAAGGCCAGGATGTACAGAGCCTTGGGTGACATGGTCTAGTGTGAGGTGTCTCTGCCCATGGCAGGGGGATTGGAACCTGATGATCTTAAGGTCCTTTCCAACCCAAACCATTCTATGATTTTGTGCTATTTTGACCAGTCATTTTTTAGTAAAAGGCTGTTGAGTGTTGCTTTCCAGTAAACAGGTATTAACATAAGTAGGAGAATAGTAAAGGTAAGTAAGTGCCAAGTCTTTCCATTGCAGCAAGTAGCTCCAGCCATCATCTGTGGGTGGGGGTTTCAGATGTACTGCATGTGGCATGGAGGAACTCCTTTTATTCAGACACATCAAATAAACTCTTAAACTGAATAACAATGTGGTGTCTCAACTGTCTTCTAGGTGACACAGGAGGCTGGAGAGTTCATGATAACCTTTCCTTATAGCTATCATGCTGGCTTTAATCATGGCTTTAACTGTGCTGAATCTACCAACTTTGCTACTCTTCGGTGGATTGAGTATGGGAAGCAGTCTGTACTGGTAAGCAGTCTGTACTGGTAGGTGGTCTGTTGCCATCAAATATGCATACAAATAACCTATTGGTCTGCTGCTTGTTAAGTCCCCAGTGTTTGTTCTAAGGGAGTGAATTCAGTGCATTTTCCATTTAAGATGTGATATTTGCTTTCTGATACAGTAACAGTGTTCAGTCAGCCTCCTGTTTCTTGTCCTTGTTTCAACTATGGATAGCATATAACAGGATTTTTAGCTTTATGTGGATCAAGTGAGGCTTCAAAGAAAGGGAGGGACTGGTTGTCCTGCCAAAGATGAAAGGGTGTTCTTGGTGGTCAGGACTCATCAGTATTTTGTCTGGTATTTTAACTGTGATTTATTGATTGTTCAGCCTGGAAGTATGCCCTTGGTAACTTAAGTCACTTATCAGAGTAAATGTCTTGACTGAACCTTTAGACTGGATGGTGTTATTTCCCTGTAGAGGTGCGTTACAAACATGCTTTATGTTTTCAGAACTTACATTGAAGTTCTAGTTCTAGTACAACTAGTGCTTTGAAGCACTAGTAACTATGCCCAGATGAGAAGAACCTCTACTACTCTGAGTAGCCCAGAGTTTGTATGGCTCTGACTTCCTCATCAGGGTCTCTGGTTTTGGTGGCTTTTTTAATATGAGCTCATTTTAAAATAGTCATCTGCCAGCAACTCTGTAAATAGGCTGGTGAGGGTGAGCTTGCTTTCTTCATTCTTGTGATAACATCTGGTTTTCTGTTCTGTTGGTTTTGCTGGCTTTTTTGCCCAGTTCTTAGTAACTTAATGTGCATCCATTTGATTTACTGGGAAAGTCTTGAGAGTTCTGAGGCTCAATTACATGTAACTGTGGGACTCTGTAGTTATGCTCCTGAAAGCAAAATGAGAAGGAGTGCAGAGCAGAGTTGTTGAGTATATGGCCTTACTTGAATATTTTCTGTGATTTCAGTGCTCATGTCGGAAGGACATGGTGAAGATCTCCATGGATGTGTTTGTGAGGAAGTACCAGCCAGATCGTTACAAGCTTTGGAAAGCTGGGAAGGACGTGACTGTCATTGACCATGCTCTTCCAACCCCAGAGGCAGCAGAGTTCCTTAAAGGGGATCTCATGCAAAGAGTCAAGAATGGGAAGCAGTGTGCTGAGGAAATGGAAATAGGAGGGGTGTGTAAAAAGGAAGTGGACGAGGATGAGACAAAAAGGTAATGCTTTATGTAGTCCTCTGCTTTTTTGTTGGATTATTAGAAATTGAATATTTGCCATTCCAACAGAGCAGCAGCTGTCAGCGTTAGCAGTAATCTGTTTCTTGGGAATAGGGTATACTCTTAATTTATTTTCATATTTTTTTACTGTTTGGGTCCCCATTGATGAAAGTCTGTGTTAGACAGGAAATGCGCCAGCTTGGAAGGTAGTTCTTCATCTTTGAACAGACATTCAAAGCCTGGATTGGAAGTGTACACTGGGAGGCCAGAAATAAAAGGGAGTGCTTTGGGATCATGGGGCAGTGCTTGCTAGCAGATTCCAGTACTGTCAGTGCTGCAGGCTGCAATATCAATTCCTGGTTAGTGAAAGTGGACAGGCTAACTATCCAACTTTCACAGTTAAATTTTTCAGCCAGTGTTATGTGCTGTTCCTAAAGCTGTCTTTGGTGATGTTCCTGTAAAGGCAAGGAAAACACTTCAAGAGTAATTTGGAAACTGTTTGGCTTCCCAGGTGCTGTTTCATAAAGCACTGGTCCAAACCAGGCTGTATTTTGTGTATCCAGGCAGAAATTCAATATGCTTACATGTGTAGTAACCTGACATACGGAATTGTCTTCTGCAGCATCCCCAAGCATCGTATAGGAACAAAAAGGCACAGGGTCTGCCTGGAAGTGCCTCAGGAGGTGAGTGAGAGCGAGGCCTTCCCCAAGGAGGAGCTGAGCTCTGCACAGTGTGAAACAGACATGTCAGAGCCTTGTGAGAAACCTACGAATGAAGTTGTGCAGCAGGGTGAACAAAGGGTCAAGCTTCCAGGTAATCATTCCTCAAGCTTTATCCTGGTACAAGGGAACAGGGTATTTTTCTTCAGTGAGTGAAGCTGCTAGAGCTCAATCTGGGGCACTCTTTCATATGATGCTAGTCAGTAGGATGTTGTCATGTCCAAAAAACTCTTGACACAAGTTTGTCAGGCCAAGGCAAACACTTCAGAAATTATTGTCATGAGACTTGAGATATTACCATTTGAATTTTCAAGACCAGAGGATGCATCTAGAATGATTTTAGGCTGTGCCTGTTAGTCACGTTTGTCTGGAAGTTCTGCCACTGGCTTGAGTAAATGAAATAACCACAGCTTGAACTATTAGCTTTTGTGGCCTGCAAATGGACAACTCCCCAGTGAGAACTATGTAAAACAAATTGTTGGGGTAGAACAAAGGGGTAGGCAGCCATCCTGTAGCTGCTGCAGTGACTGACTGACCAGGTGGGTCATTGCCTTTCCTCTGAACTAAAGCAGACAGGAAATATTACACGTGAGTACATTATATTGCTAGTATTCCTAGGTTTGATTTTTTGCTCTTTTATTTTGCTTGCTTGCCTACAGAAATGTATTGAATGCCTCAGTAGTCCAAGGTCCTCTGTATTCCTCTTGTGTACTGTGACCTGTTTATGGAAATTGCTTAGTAAAACATATGCAGACTTCCTCATGGTATGGGTCAAGTGTGCTGTATAGATGTTTTATTTGTAATTTTGTAATAAATAGGCTGGAGCTAAAAAAAATATGGCTTGTAATAGATTGATTATTCCTGTTCTTAAGGGAGAAGCACGGGGCCTATGGAACAATGTAGGAACAGGACAAACATGTCATTCCTCCCTCTATTACTCTGTTTTCCAGCCCTTTACAGCTTGTATTTCATAACCTTGTATTGGTTTGTGGGTTTTTATTTTTCTATTGAGTCTCCCATGAACCCTTGTAACCTCTTACCCACAGCATCATGTAGCCAGGAGTTGGGGTGTTTAGCTACACCGTATAAAGGATCATCTCTGTTTATTTTGAACTGAAGTCTTCTGTTTTGTTTGATGAACCCCAGTTCTTGTACTGGAAAAGGCAATGAGCAGATGCTTTTATTCTCTCTCCCCCTAAGCCACCCATGACTTTATAGGTGTTTGAATTAATGACCTGCTCTTTATATGACTCAGTGTTTCTTTTTTATGTGCAGTAGTTTGCTTTCCTGTTTGGCTTTGTGCAAATGGTCTCTCTGCTGCCCAGACTTTTTCTGAAGTCATTATATCCTTTCTTCTAGATCGTGTGGACTCAGCTAAATTTGAAGAACTAAAAACAGTGAAGCTTGAGGAGGAGGAAGAGGACGAACAAGAAGCAGCTGCACTGGATCTCTCCATTTCACATGCTTCAAATTCCACTTCAGTGTTGCCAACTGCAAAGCAGAGTGCAACACCCAGTGTTCAGTCCAGCTCGCCTGCGTATTCTGGTTCCTCAGACTCTGAATTGACTGATCTGTTGGGAAAACGAACTGTTCCTGGGCCAGCTGGGGTGCTCACAGTCCACAGCTATGCTAAGGGGGATGCCAGTGGATCTGACAGTGAGCAGACTTCAGGAAAGAAAGCGAGTGCCACTGCAAGTGTGAGTGAGCAAGAACTGGCAGAGGTATGAATGGCAGGAATACTGGAAGACTGAACTATTTGTTGTGACAGAACTTCCTATCTGTGCAGATCATGTTTTCTTTCCATTGGTGTTTGCATAGCAGGTTGCTTAGCTGTTAATGTGGGTTATAATACCTATGGGTTTGGCTAAGAAAAAAAATCAAAACAACAAACCAGTCTTACCTCTTCTAGAAAACAATCCCTTGTTTAGAGAACATCTGAATTACTTAAGTGCTTTCAGGGAAAGGGTAGCTTGGTGGTTTTGACACGGCAGTGTTACTGGCTTTCTATAGTAATAGACACCTCTTTGTACCTAAAATTAATGTAGTTCAATCCAGCCTTTATTACGACCACATTAAGATGTTTGAGGGGCTTTTTATATAAAATTGTCTACATTTGTATGCCCTTTAAAATATACAGAACAAAAAATTACTGACTTGGAGAATGTAAATCTAAGTGTTTAAGAACTGCCAATGAATGTTTCATTAGACACCCAAGAGAAGGCTGTAATAGTTAAAATCTTACCTGCTGGTGTCTTTTCAAATTATTTGGTTTTCCTCTTTAAATCTGTGTTTAGAGACTGGGAGTTCAAGAATGATTCTTCAAAATTCAGGAATCACAGAAATGGAACAGCAGAAAGGCAAATCTTTAGATAATTAAGCTGGAATTAAGCAAGAGTTCTCATCAAAACAAATTTTCTGTTAAATGTTAACTGGGAATGCTAATTTCCATTTGAATAAAAGCATTTCTGCTTCTTACAAGGCTTGTAGCCAGCTCCGTAGGAGATCAGAGGTAATGACTTATGCTCTCTTCTGTCTTCTTCTATGAAGAGATTTTAAAAGATGTGAGGTGCGTTTAAGATTTGCTTCTGCTTTCAAAGGAATAACATTAAAAATAAAAGGGAGGAGGGGTGTGCTTCCCTACTTGAGAGGCTTCCTGGGCTATTAAAATCATGCCCTTTATGGCCTTGCTTGCCAGGTCGGTAGCAATTTTGTCAGTGTGTCACTTGTTTTTTACATACAGGAAGTGCAAATAATCAGCAAAGAGGGTGAAAGTTCCCTTTGCTTAAAATAAGTCAGACTTCATTGGCAGCTTGAACTGTACATGGTTTTTATTATTTTATTATTTTTA
This sequence comes from Agapornis roseicollis, assembly GCA_002631895.1. Lineage (NCBI taxonomy): Eukaryota > Metazoa > Chordata > Aves > Psittaciformes > Psittacidae > Agapornis > Agapornis roseicollis. The sequence goes on from NDXB01005390.1 coordinate 163,388, forward strand.
AATTTGAGATTTTTTTTTAAGCTTACACACAGGATTTCTGCAGAATGCACGAGACTTCTTACTGAGAACCATTCAGCTTGTGTGTGTTTGGTTTTGCCTTTTACACGATTCTAATATAAACAGACTTGCATAAAAAGCTGCGCTGAAACTCCTGAGAAGTCTCTGTTCTAATGGCTCAGCAGAGGTAGTACAGCTCCACCTGGTTTTCCATATCAAAAGAGCTGAGAGCAGTTCTTTCAAAAAGTTAGTTCTGAGCTGAAGTTACTTTCTCAGAAGTAAAACCATGACAGCATGTGTACATTTTGTGGAGGTCTCTTTAAGTTCAAAATAAGTTCTTTTTAAAAGTAATGTCAAAGGGGCATGTGCTAATAGAGTGCTGAATTACTTCTCCTTGTCCAGGCAGCAAAGGAATACATAAGATCACTGAAGGAGAGTAAGAAGTCCAAGGGTCGTCGCCAGCCATTGAGCAAGCTCCCACGCCATCACCCACTCTTGGTTAAGGACTGCATTAGTGATGATGGTAAGTAAGCCTTGTGCTCTTTGGGGAGCTATGGAGAAGATCTTAGCTTCTGCTGTGTGGGGTATTCCATTAAGTAATTGGCAATAACCAGGAATCAGCAAGGAGTCTGCATCCTACACAAGGAGCTCTCTTTTTTTTGTGCTCACATCATTAAAATTTTTTCTTGAATGGTCTTTTCTTTCTTTCCTCTTCCATTCTTCAGAGTCACAACTCTGAAAGGAAAATTAAACTAGCACCAGAGACTTGGATTACTACGCCCATCTTAGAGCATTCCAGTAATTGATGTAAATATTAATGATTTAAAACAAACAACACACAAACAAAAAAATCCAACAGCACCAGATTCATTGGCTGACAGCCTTAGTCTTGATTCGGAACTGGTGCTGTTCTCACAGGAAGCCTGTCTTGTGTCTGTGTGGTTGCTGTGTTTATAGAAGCCTCTTAAAAATGATAGAAAGGAGACCAAGCTACTGGCTCCTGTCACGCTTCTGTCAGTTTGATTTCTGTCAGTCTTTCATCTCCATTCATAACTTTGCATTATTTAGTTTCATTTGCAAGAAGGGTATCTATAAAAGGACACATAATCACTGAGTTAATGATCTCTTATCACAGAGGCCTCAGAGCAGCTAACTCCTGAAGAAGAGGCTGAGGAGACAGAAGCATGGGCCAAGCCACTTAGCCAGCTGTGGCAGAATCGGCCACCGAATTTTGAGGCAGAAAAAGAATACAATCGGACCATGGCTCAGCAGTCTCCTCACTGTGCTGTCTGTATGCTCTTCCAGACCTACCAGGTATATAGACCAAGTCTGCTGGTGCACCGTGGGGATAACTGAAGAGGTTTTGCATATTGCCAGTTAACAAAAACCGTATCAGTGTTGCAGTCTTCCCAAGGAATTGTTCCAGGAGAGCACATTTGGGAGCCTCACAACACCTGTGAGGAACTGCTTGTGGGTTCCCAGAAGCTTGCTCAGCTGTTCAGCAGAAGCTTTTGTCTCTGTGGCTTTTGCTTGAGCCACTGAATGGAACTCGAATGTTGCTTCAGCTGACTATAAAATCCCATTTCTCTTTTCCAGACCTTCACTTCTACACTTAAAAACAACACTAACTCCACTCATATTACATGGTCTCTGGGGAGCTGGCAAGAAAGAGAACCTTTTACTTAAAAGGATTTAGGGTTGTGTTTGTGGATAGAAAGCTGTCTCGTCTTGGAATATATCTGGCATGTGCAAATGTGCTTTAACGAAGTGCAGCTGTAGCAATGCGTAGCTTGGGGTTGGTTGCAGAACCCCTTTGTCATGTTGATTGAATGCTTAGGCAGGAGTCCCACACTGAATTTTTTGGTGTGCCTCAGCTCCTAAGGTAGCTTAAATAGTCATCCAATTGTGTGTTAGACCTGCTATTTAGAGATATTTTTCCCTTCCTATATGCTAAACATATTTGATTCATCTGAGATCATCGCTGTGATGGCACTAGAAATATGTTCACCAGTTTTGGAAACAAAGACCTCAAATTTTTGGTGAGGCTTTCTATTGTGTATAGTTACTAATTTCCATGAAACCCATAAACAATAGTTTCCAGTTCAGTCTTGCTCTTTCTGTCTGAGGGTAGATTCTTGTCAGAAGCTGCATAGTACCTGGGGATTTCACTAGTGCTGACAGTGTATAAAGTTAACAGTTTGTCAACAGTTTAAGTTCTGTGAGTTTCTTTTTTCATTTCTAGATGTTGTTAAGCAGAAAACTCTAGCTGCAGGTTTTCAAGTGTCTGTCCACACTGTGCAGTGAAGCAGAAACTCTCCCAAGATTTGAGCTGTGGTTAGGTTCTTCGTTCAAACTTCAGAAAGTCTATTGCAAGTCTGGGAACTCACTTCAGTTACCCATTCAAATAAAAAATAGGCACAAAATGGCAGACAATTACTCACTTTTCCTTTGTGAAGAAGTATCTAGCTGCTTGGTGGGGAAAAGAAAGTTCCATTTTCTTCAACTTTGTTACAGATTTCCTTTGGTCATCTTCATTAGGGACTGTACTGGTAGGACAAAGGGTAACAGGTTCAAACTTAAACAGGAGAGGTTTAGATTGGACATAAGGAGGAAGTTCTTTACTGTGAGGGTGGTGAGGCACTGGAATGGGTTGCCCAGGGAGGTTGTGAATGCTCCATCCCCGGTGGTGTTCAAGGCCAGATTGGACAGAGCCTTGGGTGACAATGGTTAGTGTGAGGTGTCCCTGTCCATGCAGGGACGTTGGAAGCTGATAATCTTAAGGTCCTTTCCAACCCAAACCATTCTATGATTTAGTCTTTTGCTTGACATGCAATGTTCAGAGTGAATCAGTAAGTTTTACAGAACCTGAGTAAACAACACTTGTTGAAAACATGTCAGTTTCCTTCCAACTGTGATCCTTAACTGGGCTTTTTTCCTATCTTTTGATGCACTGTAGGATGAACAGTGCAGTTTCATTCTGTTACTGCAATTTCTGCTAAGAATACTTCTGAAAGATCAGGCAAACTACTTCATGGTGGCCTGTGAGGTACAAAAGATGATACGAAACTTTTCTTCAAAGAGAAAGATTAATTTCTTTTTAACTGTTAAGAACGGTAACTTTAATGGGAGCATACCTGTGTAAACCTTGAGTGTATTTGCTGTTTGGTTTTACAGTGGTTTAGATGAACAGATTCCAAAAGATTAGCCTGAAGATCTCCTGAGCTTTAACTGAAAAACTACATTTTTAGTCTGCTGCGTATTTCCTAGGAACAAATCAGTTTGAAAGCCTATTAGACTTGTTTAGAGCTATGCTAGGAAAAAACTACAGGTATTGCAGTAGATACCTATTTGTGTGATCATAATCCTCCTATACTGAGGTAAGATAAATGTACAGTGTTGGACTTGGTGTTTCTATCTCTTCTGACAGAAGAGATGCAGTTTGATCTTGTTGCTCTTTAGAAGGATGCAGTTCAGAACTTATGTTTTGCCAGAAAATAATTTTATTCTGAAGCTGCAGTATCTGAGGATTTTATAAACTTAACTATATTTTCACCTAACCTACTAACTCTTTAATCATTCAGCACCTTTATTCTTTCTTTAAACTGGATATATGTATGGAGTAATGGGTGAGTAAAGATGATGTGAGACAGTTTCCCTTGTAAAACTGAAATTCCTTGTCCATCTGTTATAGGCAGAGTGTGGAGGCAACAGTCAAAGCTCTGGACTTACTCCAGCTGCAGTGGATGGGAAGATCCGAACCAAACCCCTGATTCCTGAGATGTGCTTTACTGCAACTGGCTGCAGCACTGACCTCAATCTTTCAACCCCCTACTTAGAGGAAGATGGAACCAGCGTGCTCATCAGCTGCAGGAGCTGCCATGTCTGTGTTCATGCAAGTAGGTGCATCCAGACTTGACCCTTAACTCTAGTGTTCTCTGTAGGAAGTCTGTCCACATAGCAAGCCTCTACCAGTCTGTTTAATGTAGAAATAGACTAACTTCAGCCCTTCTCCGAATTTGAGTGCTGGCCATTGAAATACAGTTAGCTGCATGGATAACTTCAAATATCTGCATCACCCTGAGGCTCATTGATCTTAATTCCTGCTTTACTTCTTGGTCCTAGGGGAATGGGTCTGAGTTTAGATAACCTCCTGATTGAGATATATCTGCTTTAGGTTGTTACGGTGTATCCCCTGACAAGGCCACTGAAGACTGGATGTGCTCCAGATGTACAGAAAATGCCTTAGAAGAGGTAAAGTTTCTCCTAAGATTCTTGACAGATGGAGCCTGGTAGATCTGGGAACTTGGTTACAGAGGTCATTTCCATCGTGGTGTTGGTTTGGGATTATTTTGTTCTCTCCTGTGGATAGAAGGCAATTCAGAAAATGTTTAGGAGTCGGTCTCTTGCATTTTGGTAATTTTGAAGCTGTAACAGTATATCCTTTTAAGTAGTGCAAAGCTGCTGAGCTCATTTGGGTCTTGGGAAGATGTTCTGCATGAGTGTGGCAATAGCTCCATTGTCTGTCTTCATTTATGTTAGCTACTATTACTAAAACAGAAAGTAGCTTTTGTTAATAACTGGGGAGGTGTGTGCATGTGAAGAAAACAAGAAGAACTAGAGCTTCCCTTAGGAAGCTGTCGATCAGCAGAACAGGTTAACCTTTCAAACTGTCTTTGCTCATGGCTTTCCAGATCCTTTTACACATCCTCAAAGGATATAGGATATTACGGTTATAAAAGGAATCCGTAACACACAAGTTAAACAAGTCTTCAATGGTAGTTTTACTTGCTTTCAACAGATTTGGAGTCTATATTTGTTGCCCTAAGGGCAGCAGCTTTTGAGAGCTAATGGGTTGATCTGTACAAGGGAGTACTCTTCTGACACTGAAACTATTGTCTTCTTCTGGGTATGTGTTTTGAGGGGGAAGTTCTGAAGCAAGTGTACTGCTCTGGACTTCACTCTTACAGCTAGTGCTTTCTTCCTTGTGCCAGGACTGCTGTTTGTGTTCATTACGAGGAGGAGCACTGCAGAGAGCCAATGATGACAAGTGAGTGTTCCAGATTTTTTGATCTTAAGGGAGAGACTCAATTCCTAAGTAGGTGAGGGTGAGCTAGTAAAAGCCAGTGTCTGCGTTTGGTGTAATGGAGTGATCAACACCACCTTTCATATTCTGTGTTATATGATAAAGTGTGTTTGTTGGGTTCACACACAGCAGTCTTTGTCTCTTCAGGTAGTGCCACACTCTCATTCTTTTGGTTGCTTAGCATTTTATAGCGCAGAGGTGTAAATGTACCACATAAAAATGAGGTTTCTGATGAGATGACATCTTTCAGTACCTTCTCACAAAGGATTTTGATTACTCCATGTAATGTACTGTGGCTATGGAGACAAATTACAACCATTGCTTTAAGCAGAACAGCAGCATACTGAAATTCAGGATACTTCAGCAGCAAGTACACTGCATACAGCTGCCTGTTCTGTGTTGTTCTATCAGGCAGGCTTTTATAATGCAGGCATTCAGCCAGCACTAGTCAAACTAAATTATTCTCTTGTTAGCCTGTTAGTAGTGCAATGGAAGTGTGAAGAAGTCTTGATTTTGCCCCACGTGTGCTGGGTTACTAGCAGTAGGAAGGAAGATTACACTGCTGCTTCTCAGAGGCTATTTATTGTGATTTATGTAGCAAACTTCAACAGACCTGTATTTACTTAAGCTCCAGAGCATCCTCTGCCTGCCTAATGCATATTAATTTCTTTTTGCCCTCTCCTGTCCTGACAGATGGGTTCATGTGATGTGTGCTGTCGCTGTCCTGGAGGCAAAATTTGTGAACATTGCCGAGCGAAGTCCTGTAGATGTTGGCAAAATCCCTCTGCAACGTTTCAGACTGGTAAGGATGTGCTCCACTGGTGGGGTTTCAGTGTCTCTCCAGTCTGTTCAGAATCCGGAAGACTTTTGCTCATCCCTGCAAACCCAAAGTCATTTCTCCAAACTGAACAATTTGATCTGTGCTGTTCTTTGTGTGGGAAATAGCAGTTGTCCCTGTTGCCATTTTTTGATTCTTTCCCTGTTTTAGTATATATTTATTTGGATGAGAAGCCAGTAAGGGGGCACAGTTTTCATTGTGTGGCAAGTGACATTTGTGCAGTGTTACAATGGTGGTTTTTGTTGTTACTTTTAGAATCCCTAGTATGTAGCTTGTTTTATTGATTGCTATTGAGCATTGAAGTGCTTCAGGATATGCAAGGCATTTGTGTAATGGGTGAATATTGTCTGCAACAAAGCAGCTATACTTAACTCTTCTAACAGCTCACTTAGAGGGGAAAATATTTTAACTGCTTTGCATATGCTAATGCATTACAGATAACATTCTTTTCCCACAATAGCTCATCAGGCCTGACTCAGGTGTAGTTGGGCCACTACTGGTAGTGACAGAATTTTAACTGTTACCTCTATGGTCTTTGCCCATTATTCTAATCTTATTGTTTGTCTTTCTAACTTCAGCCAGGTGCTGAAAGGCCCTATTGACTTCAGAGCATTAGGATAATTTAATCAAAGATCTCCCATTGTTAGCATCCTTGGGTTGCATGCTGTGTGCATGTTGAGCAGCAGACATTTAATGTGCATGGGTTTTGGCTATGGGTTTACTTCATGAACTATTGCCTTGTCATAAGCTAGAACTGTTAGCCTTCTGCTTCTTTTTAATCAGAAAGTAGCAGTGCTCTCACAGGACAGTATCAGACTCAGATCAGCTAGCCATTTGTGTGGAGTAAAAGCTAGTTTAAACCTCTAGTTTCCTGTCCACAGAAATGCATCTTCTGCAAGAAACGAAGAAAGAGAATTGCAGGTTGCTGTGTACAGTGCTCACATGGTCGGTGTCCCACATCCTTTCATGTCAGCTGTGCCCAAGCAGCAGGAGTCATGATGCAGCCTGATGACTGGCCTTTTGTTGTCTTCATTACCTGCTTCAGGCATAAGATTCCATCTCAGTCAGAGGTGGGTGGATGGATGATACCCTGAAATTTGAACTGCAGGATCTTGGAGGGACTGAAAAGTTTGAGATTGTGGTATTGATTCTTTCAGTTCTTCATTGAAGGCTCTCTCACAATGTTCAGTCTAATCTAACTGGTGTTGGATTCTGATCTCAACCTTGCTGCTGTTCTGAGTGACCTTAGTGAGATCCTTTATTCTATTTTGGTTTGCAGCCCAGAGGCATTCAGAGCATTACATCCCTCCTGTGATTGTAATGAGAATAATAGTGCTTTTTATATGTTAATATAAAATATACGGTGTTAACAGCTGTGATACTTACTATGCAGCAGTTAATGCTGGGACTCCAGCAGGCTGCATCAGTGATCATTGAATTTCTTAAGTGATTGATTAGTTTATAAAGTTTTATGTAGCTATTTTAGCTATCAAAACCACAACAATCTGTTGGAGAATATTTACTGTAAAGGCCTTGCATTGCTCTGAAGAATGATAGCTTAATTTACTAAGTAACTTAAAGGACAGCAGCATCTAACAGATCAGGCTTTAAGCATGTGAAAGTCCACAGGCAGACTTCTCTAAAAGTGCTGCTGGTAGTATCTTGAGTAGAGTTACTAATCCTGAAGTATTTTGCTTCCTTGTCTGCCAGCACTGGAGCTGTGGTCCTCAACTCATTCTTTCTTGAGTCACTGTGTAAAACATTCCTTTCATTTTTCTCTTCTCAGCGAGCTAAGGCTGCACTCCAGGATCTGTCACCTGGACAGATAGTCATCAGCAAGCACAAGAATGGTCGCTTCTATCAATGTGAAGTGGTCAGCCTTGCAAAGGAGATTTTCTACGAGGTTAACTTTGATGATGGTTCCTTCAGCGACAACCTGTATCCAGAGGACATTGTGGTATGTCGTGCAGTGGGAGCCTGGCTCCAGTAGAGGGCACATGATGCGAGGCAATTCTTGCTGCTGCAGAGGCAGATACACCAGGGGATGTGGTAATTGTTCCAGCCCTAGGATGGGCTGTGGCTGAGATGTGCTGCAAGATGTCGTTAGGGGTGTTAATGAGTCTGACTAAAGTGAGGGCACATAGGAACAGCTGTAACAGGGAGCACAGCTCATCTCTGGCTGCTTAGCAAAGGTAGATCTGAAAGAAGACTTGCTAATACTTGTATACCATTCTTGCATGAAGTACATTGAAGTTGGGCCTACTATTGGGATTTAGAGATAGATGATTCGGATGAATGTGTCTCAGCCTAGTTCTTCATCCCTAAAATGGAGTAATTGTTGGGGTGGTGTGCAGTGTGACTGGGATGGGCTCTCTGGGGATTTGCTGAATCTTCACATAAAGAAGCTGCTTACCCTTCTCCTTGTCTCTCTCTCCTTCTTATTCATGCTGTAGAGTCGAGACTGTCTTCAGTTAGGTCCCCCTGCCGAAGGGGAAGTTGTACAGGTGAGATGGACAGATGGACAAGTTTATGGAGCCAAGTTTGTTGCATCACATGCCATCCAGATGTATCAGGTACAGAACTGAAGCTGATCATGGTAACAGGGCTGTTCTTAAAGGCAGCAGAGCTATGGGAGAGTCATGTGTAAACACTTCAGGGGAAGTTACTCAGTGTTGTCAGCAATGGCAGATGCTGGTAACAGTCACTGGTGTTGAAAGCAAAGTTGATTGCTTGTAGCTCTATTCCTGTCTGACTACCTACATGAAAGTGTCAGCTTCTGAAAAATTCCTGGTCTGTAATTCTTCTGCAAATTCTGTTCCTATAGGTTAAACTACCTAAAATAAGTTCAGGTTTGCTTTTCCTTATTCAGTAAGTGCATCATGCCTTGCACACTTTCAAAAGGTGCAAGGTTCAGGCCCTATTAAAGTGACCAGCCAGGCTGTCTTGCCAGGTATTACAAGAATATGCCAAAACTTGATGGGCTGCTTTATTTGTCATGGGATTGGTGAGGTTCTGGTTCAAGTCTGTTGCAGTGTGCATACCCACACATGTAGCTTATAAAATTCAAGCAATAGAAGATTATTTCATGGGAGGCCTCTGTGGGGAGGAGAAGGCGAGTTCTGGGTAGCTTTGGGAGGGTCCTAACTTCTGAGACTTCTGGACAAAGAACTTCTGTTTTTCTTCTAGGTGGAATTTGAAGACGGGTCACAGCTGATGGTGAAAAGGGATGATGTATATACTCTTGACGAGGAGCTTCCTAAGAGAGTGAAGTCAAGGCTGGTAGGTAAACAGGGTACAGACTTCTACTAAAGAAGCTCATGTAACTTCATTTGTCCTCAGACAGCAAGCTGAGACCATGGCAGCAAGAGATGACAATCTCCTGCTCTCAGTTGTTGTGAAGCTTGGATGATCAGGCTACAAAAGAAAGTTCTTACTCTGGAGCAATTTTAATTGTTCTTCTGCAGTGATAAGAGTTTATAGTTAGTGTTTGGGACAGCACTTTGACCCCCTTTCATGCCTGTATTTGTAAGTCTCATTGTCTACTCCCATTACAAAGAATGCCCACGCTCCTTCCCTTGTGCTTTGTCTGGAAAAGCTCCTGATAGGGTAGCATCAAGAGAACTGGCCACTTCTTAAAATTGTAGAATAAGTCAGTGGGAAAGGACCTCTGCAGGCCTCTGTCCAGTCACCTGTTCCAAGCAGGGGTAACTTAGAAGTCAGATAGGGTTGCTCAGGGCTTTCTCCAGTCAAGTTTTGATTATCTCCAAGGATGGAGATCCCACAGCCCCTCTGGGACCTGTTCTGTTGCTTTACACTTCCTGCTATGAAATACCTAATTATGGAAACCATGCTTTACAGCATGATCATGCATACCTTAATACAGAATCTGTTAGAGGTTAAGGGAAGAGCCATAGGATCATAGGCTAGTTAGGGTTGGAAAGGAACTTAAGATCATCCAGTTCCAACCCCCCTGCCATAAACAGGGACACCTCACACTAAACCATATGACTCAAGGCTCCGTCCAACTTGGCCTTGAACACTGCCAGGGATGGAGCATTCACAGATTCCTTGGGCAACACATTCCAGTGCCTCACCAGCCTCACAGGAAAGAATTTCTTATATTCAATCTAAACATCTCTTAAGTTCAAACCCATTGCCCCTTGTCCTGTCACTACAGTCCCTAAGGAAGAGTGCCTCCCCAGCATCTCTATAGGCCCTTCAGGTACTGGAAGGCTGCTATGAGATCTCCACGCAGCCTTCTCCTCCAGCCTGAACAGTCCCAACTTTCCCAGCCTGTCTTTGTATGGGAGATGCTCCAGTCCCCTGATCATTCTCGTGGCCTCTTCTGGACTTGTTCCAACAGCTCCATGTCCTTTTTATGTTGACACCAGAACTGCACACAATGCTCCAGGTGAGGTCACCCGAAAGCAGAGTAGAGGGGCAGGATCACCTCCTTCGACCTGCTGGTCACGCTGCTTTTGATGCAGCCCAGGATACAGTTGGTTTCTGGGCTGCAAGCGCACAGTAAAGCCAGCTCGTGTTCATGTTCATCAACCACCACCCCCAAGTCCTTCTCCGCAGGGCTGCTCTGAATCTCCTCTTCGCCCAGCCTGAAGCTGTGCCTGGGATTGCTCCGACCCAGGTGTAGGATCTTGCACTTGGCATAGAACATATCATAGATGAATCCTGTGACCAGGTGTTTAAACATGCCTGCCCCATAGGGCACAAATTGTATTAGGCTGCTTGAAAGTTAGAACAGATGAGTGTGTTCATTCTTTCAAGAGACTGCTTGTGGACTTGTATTAGCAACTGAGTTAAATTTGAAACCTGTGATTCTTTAGATCTCTGATTACGGTTTAGTTAAATTTATCCCCAGATTTTTCAATTTGGTTTTTTAAATATTTTTCTCCTTGTGTTTGGTCAGTTTTTGAAGCAGTATGAATGCTCCCAAGTGTCCTGACTTGATTCTTCCTTACATGCAGTAGGCAGATATGGAGGCAGAACTTTGACTTGTGTTCTAGTGACTAATTCTGCTTTTTGTCTCTTAGTCAATAGCTTCAGATATGCGCTTCACAGAGATCTTTGCAGAGAAGGAGGTCAGACAAGAGAGGAAGAGACAGAGAGTGATCAATTCACGCTACCGTGAAGATTACATTGAACCTGCATTGTACCGGGCCATCATGGAGTAAGAGCTTCCTGTGGCAGAGGAAGAAGATTCTCACCTCTCCCAAGGATTTAAACGTTCCAGTACAACAGGCCATATTTGGATGCTTTGAATCCAGGGGGTTTTGTTGTTGAGTTTGGGGTTTTTTTCTCTTTTTCTTTTGTAAGGAAGCTAAAAAGCTGATGCTGTGCAGTAGCTGGAAGGCAGCTGTTGGATAGTGAAACAGATCCCATTTGCTGAAGCTGATGCCTGCAGACTCTTGGTCTGAAGTTGGGTCTTTACTGAATAAGCCAGCTTTGGGGGTGTTGCTTTCATCTCGTCAAGCAGCCGTGCTTTTTTGTTAGAGACAATTTTGAGAGGTGGCAAACTCCTTTGGGAGTTATAGCCGGGAATCTTGGCAGCTGCAGAGTAGTACAGTTTATTGTTTTAATTGAATAATGTTCCTGTATTTGGGGAGCCTCCCTGGTGACCACACCTGGGCTTGAGCAGGCAGTATTACTGGTGCTTGAAATTGAACCTTTTTTTATATTTATATCCCATCTTTTTGTCGCAAGCAGCTTCAGTCTCTTCTTTCTCAGCGCCTCCTTTCTGAGGTAGGCTGGTCAGATCCAAGCAGATAGGAGGTGCTCGTGTGAACAGGTGAAATGTGACAAATTATTTAACCTTCCATTTAATATTTTTGTTCTGATGCTTCTTTTGACTTACTTAATCTTAAGTTTACTTGTAATAGTATGTGCCTCAGAATCAGTGAAATCTGTCTGGAGCCCTGCACAGTGCAGCCTTCTAACAAGAATAGGCATTCAGCTCCCAATAGGCATTCAGCTCCCAAAGAATGAGTCCTAAATTTCTCCCTGTCCCCTCTAGGGCAATAATGACCAAAGGGACAGAGTCCTAACTCTCCCTTCTTGAAATCCAAGCATCACAGTATTGGGGATGACAGGGCAGTGGTACCTGAAGCAGTGCAGTACCTCTTGTGTGGCTGCAGGCTTTTGCTTGCAATAGCTAATATTGGCTCTGAGACAGATAAAGCATGCACTGAACTGTATGTATTACTGAAGGGCTGTGCAGCGCTCTTCTGAAGCAGGAGTGCTTATGTGTTCCTGCCTGGCAAAGGTTACCACATGTTTTTGTAGAGTGTTAGTAGGGCACATCTCAGTTGTTTGGAAAGAACTTGCTACCCCAGCAATTGGAAGCAGAGTTAAGCTGGGTAGTAGATGTACCTGGAAGATGAGCCAACTTGCTCCTAGTAATTTAAGCATTAACACACCACAGTAGGAGCTGTGTAAATACATGTTCCTTTCCCATTCTGTAGGAAAGGGATTTTAGGCTGTGGAGCAGATTGGCCACCTTCTTTTTGCATGGGAAGATGGATTGACTTGTCCTGCTGGAGAAAACTATGGTTGTGTGTTCTCCAGCAACAGTTCAAGAGGAGAATTTTCTAGTGAAACAGACCTAATGCATCCCTGCTTCTATAGGGACATGGCAATGTGTCTGCAAAGTCTGGATTTGTAATTTGTTTCCTTTTGTTACATAGGAACGCTATAAACCAAACTCTTCCGAAACCCCGGTGCATCGATTTGTGATTAGCAATAAAATGTAGTATTGTGTAGTGATACAACTCTTGATCAGAAAAGAAATAAACTGCAACTTTTATAAAGAAGAATCTTACTTAGCCCTACATTTTTATAGGGTCAGGAGGCTGATATGAGTAGCAAAGATTTGCACAACCAGTTTTGTGTAGAGGTATTCTGTCCCATTTTTGTGGTGAAATACCTTCTTCATCAGTATTGGAAGGCTTAAGCAGATTCAGAAAGGAGATAGCAGCTTTTCTTTCTGGCTTTTTTTTCTTTTTCCCATGTCCACAACTCCTGGTCTCAGGGTATTAAATAGTCTTCTGATGAAGGGGATAGTTGGTTTGATAAACTAGAGTCTCAAGACCAGAGTCTAGTAGCTGCAGTCCCTCTGGTCTAGGCAATGGGAATGAAATTGCACTTTGATGTCTTAGCTTGTACATAAGCCTTTGTGAAGTGATGTGTTGTGAGCAGACATGGAGAAGAGCTGGCAGAGCCTTAAACGTTCCTCTGTCCTGTCAGAGTTAATTTGGTATTAACTTCTCATAGGCTGAACAATACCTGTATAATACCAAAAAACACATTCTTTGTATCATCTGCCGTTCTCTCTCCAGAGAAAAGGCATCTGTGTTCAGGCTTTCTTCCCAAATCACCATATAACTTAAATGCACCTTTTAGGTGCCATGTGCTACCTGTGCTGCACACGCTTGGCTCAACAGTGTCATCCTAAAAAGGCGACAAAACGGCTGGATTTGTTTGGAGTGCTGTTGTTGAGCTGCAGCCGGTTTTGCCATCCACCTCGTACCAGTATTGTGTGACTTTGAAGAGCTCCTTTGTCTGGTGTTTGTTCTAGAAGAGGAGCTTTGTTATGCTGCATTTTCTGTGGACTTCAGATCTGCTCTTGTCAGTTGGCTGCACTGTGTTGGAAACTGCTGCCATCCTGCACTCCTGAGACAAAGAGCCTTCCCAATTTTCCCATCAGTTCTTGTGCTGCACCGTTCAAATGGGGGCATACTTTACCTACTGCAGTGATTGAACTGCATTTTGGCATTTTTGAACTTACAGTTGGTGCCCCTGATGTTTGAGGGGTGTGTGTTATTTGACTTTGCAAAAACAATTGGTTTTATGGCTTGAGGTATAACAGGTAGCAATAAAAGCTCTGTACAGAGCAGCTGTCTCAAAGGTACACATGCTTTCCATTACCTGTACTTTGATCTTGATTGTTAATAATTTTCTCCAGTTGTTTGGTTTTTTGGAAGTGTGTTTATCCCCATTATAGCATCATTCCAGTGCAGGCAAAGTGCTGCCAGAGTATCAGCTTAGGTGGGTGCTTCTTGAATGTGTTCAGTAGGAAATCATACCCAGTATACCCCACAGGAACTCTGGTGACCCTATTTTATGTCCATTGTAGGTGATGCTGCAGGCAGTTGACCTTCTCACTTCACTTTTCAGGAAGCTTCTGTTTGTGAGTGGTTCAAGTTGGACCCATGAAAAGCATTTTTAGTATAAACAAATCGTAGCTTGTCCTTACTTCAAGATGTGCTTGGCAAGCTAATGATTACTTTTCATAATGTTGAAGAAGGTGACTGTATTCTTTGTAGAGCGCCTGATTGCAGTCATGTTTTTACTTGTGGGTGGACTTCTAGGAGACCTTTCTCCAACAGCAGATCCCTCAGATGACCAGTGACAGTGCTGTCAGTAGTAGGACCCACTCTCCTCACTCCTTCTCTCACTTCCCAGTGTTTTGAGCTGGGTTGAACTGATTCTGCACTGTTTGAGGAGCACAGCCACATATCCCAAGGTTTCCAGTGCATCTCTATTCTTCTATTTTCTAACTGGGCTCCTGTTTTCTGACATGTCTGCAGTTGTGCTTGTTTCTTTTTTGATGCAAACATGAGACGAAATCAAGACTCTGGTAGCCTGTATGTTGTTTTCAATTTGATGGAGTAATAAATTTAAATTCCAAATGGACAATTTGTAGACTAATTTAAGAACTACAGCAGTGTAACTTGGAAATTCTCATCATGCTTCTAGTTTTTCTGTCAGCACTGTTCCTTTCTAATAGTCATCTTCTTAACACTCACCCAGTGAGTTCTCGGGTGTCTCTCAGCGATTCTGAGTGGAGTTCTGTTCTATAAGGACTTGGTCCAGCATGGCTGTTCAACTAGAGCAGGGACAGAGCCATCCCTTCCCATTGAAGTGCAGACCTGAGACATCTGCAGTAACAGCTGAGTTGCCTTAGGTTCCCTTTGTAGTTGAGAGTGGCAGTGCCAGAAGAGGAGTCATCGGAAAGATCTTACCTGGCTGCAGAGTCAAACAGTTCTGTTCTTTACTTTGGTGTTGACTCTTGGATTTCACAGTGCTGGTTAAGACTTGCTGAACTGGCAGTCAGGGAAAGGAGAGTCTTCTACTTTAGCTCAGGGATTTTTGTTACTGATCCACCCGGTGACCTTCACTAAATTGCTTTTTCACTGTAGTATTATTCCAGCCCCTATCTTTGGAACCTGCAGTGCCAGGTATTCCTGGAGTAGCTTTTGTAGTCTGGGACAATGTTAAAGCCTCCTTTTCCCTAACAAATCTGTAGACATTGCACATAACTTTTAAATGTGTGTATTTAGGTTAAAGCATATAGTATTTTAATTTCAACGTGAACAATTTGGGGTATTGCTAAAAGTCAAAAGAAGCCTTTTTCTTCTTTCCCCATAATCATTCTTCTTTGCATTGCTGTTAGAGCTGTTCAGCAGCTTTTGATTCCTCCCTTGGATGAATGAAGAGTGAAGCATATCGGGGGGGGGGTGGGGTGTGGGGGGTGTGAGTGTGTTGTTGCTTGGTTCTAGGAATGAGCAGAGCTGAGGGTGTGTATCAGAGGTTTTCTTGCACCTCACCAGGATGGTCTGCACAGGAATGGGAAACACTCACCTGATTGCTGTCTTTTGAGGAACCTATGGCAGATCCACAGAGACATTGCTATAGCCTTGCTGCAGCGTGAGTAATGTGAGGGTGCTGAAGTCAAAACTGTTCTGGCAGCACCTAGCGAGCAAGGGAAATGTGTAGGAAGGTACTGGAAAAAGATTATAATGGAGTAGTATGTGTGTTAATTTCTAGCCAAAACTGAGTGAAAGTAGGAGAGCCTCAAGAGAGGTGTCCTTGGCCTGTAATTCTGTGTTTAAGACAAGTTGTCACTTCTATGAATGGTTCTAGTGGGGACTTAGTCCCATGTAAGTCACTGCCTGGCATACCCAGTGTGAGCCCCTTGTGCTGTGAGAGGACACAGCCAGCACTCCAGGAATTGGGATGCTCTCATCTTTTAACACCACTGCCGGCTGAAGGGATTGCTGCCTCCTCACAAAGCTGGAGGTGAGGCAGGTGGCTGATGTGCTGGGATGTTCTCATGCCCAGCCTGAAGTCCTCCATCTAGAGGTAAGGAGAAACTTGGCTTTGCAGCTCAAGAATTTGTACCAGCCAGTCTCATGTCCAAACTGTACCTGTGACTGCACTGTGATACAGCACATAGGGGTATGCTGTGGGAGGTAGGGGGGTGTTGTACTTTTGGACCTCCAGAGATGCTTCAGGCACAGGGTATCGGATGGTTGTGAATGTGAGTTGATGATAGCTAATATGCTTGGACTCCCTTTTCCTCAAGTGCTGCTGTTTCTCTTGAATACAGTATCTCTGCACCTTTTGGGTTAATTTTCGTGCCTATCCTCACAACAGAAGTTGTCTCAAACTTCATTAGCCACAAGGGATTAAAAAAGTGACTCACTGTCCTGGGTGCAGGACATGGGTGCCTTTAGTGTGGGTGCTGGTTGCTGACAGTCACAGGTTGATGTGCAGAGGAGCTATTAACCTGCAGACAGTTCTGCAGGATATAGGAGTGGTGTTTGTGTGCTGCTGCTGCTGGAGATACCCCAAGAGCAAGGAAACTGGCAGTGGTGGGGAGCACCTACACCAAGGGGCTTAGCAGCCTGTCTGGAGCTGCGGTTGCCTGCAGTGGATGGCTGCCTGGGCCGCTTGGCTCTGCAGCAGGGGCACAGCTTTTGCTTGTCCAGGCCCAGCAGAGCCAGAGCAGAATGGAGTAGTTGTGTTGTCAGCCAGAGATGGATCTATCCAGAGTCCCCTCTGTCTTTCCCAGGTCCAGCTGGATAGATGTTTCCAAACACCATTTAACAGCTGGTGTCCACAGGGACTGGCAGTAGAGTTAATGCTCTTATTCTGCCTTTCTCGCCTGCATGCAGGGAGGTCCTGCTTGGACCTTCTGCTGTCCTTGCAGTGGGGCTGGGGCTAGCCCTGCTTTTTCTTGCTGGCTGGAGGTGAAGGCTCCTCTTGGATCCCTGTGGAAGCAGGGATCTGCAATGCTGTCCCCAGCGGGGAGGCCCCAACTTGGGCCTGAGCACTGTGCAGAGCCTGGCAAGGGGAAAGGGACATCAAAACAGACCTTGGCTCTTCTTGCTCTGCAGGCGGAGCAGCTGAGGGGCTGCCAAGGGCTGTGCAGCAGCGAGAAGAAAGGCAGCATTCATGGGAGCTGCGTGGCTCCAAGCGGCTGGGCTGGAAGCCAGGCACGTCAGCACCTGATGGATCAGCTCAAAGTGCTTCTCACTCCTTGCCTTCCCCAGCTGAGCCCAGGGCTTCTCCAGATGAGCCCTACTGAGGGGTTCCAGTGTAGTGAGGTCTCTCCTGCTGCACTGCCCTGCCTCCCTGTGTGGGGTATTGCTCTTTCCCCAGGGGCCTTCACTGCTGCCCTGGGCCCTGAGGCAGCTGCCTGGGATCCCTCCTGCCTGCCAGCCTCAGTCAGTTTGTATGAGCAGCCCTGGGGGACTTAGGTCGGTCCCTTTCCAGATGTGCAGACTGCAAACAGGCAGCATCCAGTTGTGCACTGGTTGTGCTGAAGCAGCAAGAAGTGGCAGGGCTGGAGCCACGGGGGCAATCTGTGGGGGCTGGACCGGCCTTGTCTCTCAGAGCACATCCCCACCCTTCTCCAGGCAGCCTGGAGAACCTCAGTCCTTCTTCCAAGAGCTGCAGCCTTACTGGGGAGGTGCCTGGTACCTGCTGGGGGAGCCTTTCCCCTTCCCAGTGAATGGATGGATGCCTGCCTACAGCTGGGCCCTGCCAGGTACCTTGAAGGTAGTTTGGTCTCACCTCTCTCCCAGCATGACCTGTCTGCAGCCCTAAAGCAGGTGAGATTGCTCAGGGCTCTGCTCTCTGGGAACAGCTTTGTGCAGGCTCTGGGAGCTGCCAAAGGGTCATGGAATCCAGATCTGTGGCTGGAGCGTGTCCCTCTGAGAGGTGACCCTGAGTCATTGTGGCCTGGGCCCTTGGTCGCCAGCACAGGAGAGGTTTGACAGTGCTGGAGGTATTGCCCTGCTGGCCTAGGCTCTGACAAAAGTGCAGCGCTGGGTGGGGGTGAGAAGGTGGCACTTCAGGTTTGGGATCAAGACTGCTTGTGACATCCTGGGGACACCAGAAGGGCTGGGATGCAATTCCTGTGGGTTGACTTGAGGGCTGGAGCAGCAGGTGAGCCACCGCCTTCTACAGTCCCTGCAGCCACTCACAAGCTGGCCAAGAGCCCACGTGGATGCTAATGTGCTCCATGCACCCCACCACAGTCATGCACAGCAGCAGCATAGGGTGCTTCAGGTCTAGTGGATGAAAGCATGTGAAATACATCCTGAAGGCAAATGAGTAGAGGCTCATGCACTCAAGAGGGCTGTGGGATTCTCAGCAGGGCAGTTAAGATCTTGTGCCCTGTGTGCTGTTGCTTTGGGAGGAGGATGGACAGGTATTTTGCTGACCAGCTCTGGAGCAAGTAGAGATGGCTGCAGAGGGGTGACACGGCTGCTGGTGGGATGGACCCTGCAGAAGCCTCTTGCCAAGGCAGCTCTGTGTGGCCTGCATTTATCCTGCCATGGTGTGCCCTACCTCAAACATGGGCTCTTCCTGGGTAGCAGCTCTCCTGGAAACACCAGGATGGTGGGGGCCCAGCCTGGTGAACCTGCCCCCATCTGTCAGGCAGCTCTGACAAGGCTGTGCCTGCCTTCCCCAAGCAGCTCTCCCTCCTTCCCTGACCCTCTAGCATCCACAGGGCATGGGCTCTGCCTGCTGGCCATGCCTAAGAGCCAGTCCCTGCTTTGGGCCATATTCATGCTCTTATCCTGTAAGCCATTCCTACAAGACCTGGCTTATCCCTCCTGGCTCCTCCAGCTGCATCTTCTCCCACTCAGTCGGGTTAGTGGGTGGATGATTGCCCGAGGATCAGCGTCAGCAGCCATGCTCACTGTCAGGCCTTGTGGATTTGGATCGAGCAGGCATGGGAAGGAAGGAGCTGACAGCTTTTCCTTTTGCCAGCATGTTTTAGGGTGCAAGACCAGCCCTCTTCCCAAACAGGCTGCAAACTCAGCCGTGCTCTTCTGCATCTCTGGCTTTTCCCATGTGCTGAGGGCTGAGCCCACTCTCCTGCTGTGGCTGCTCCACTGATGTGCCCCTCCAGTTCCCTGTCTTGCTGTGCTTGCACCCACACTGCTGTCAGCTTGGCTGCCTGGAAGCACTTTCAACTAGTGTTGAACAATGGGGTGTCTGAGCAGCACCCGTCCTGTCATTGTTAGGGGTTCATGGCACTGGGCTATGAAACCCCCTGCTCCCATGCTGCTCAGTCCCATTCACCCAGCAGGCATGGTGCCAGTGGAGCTGCCTGTCTTCCCTGGCTGGGACAGCCCCAGCAGTGATACTGTGCCTCGCTGGGTTGCTGTGTGCCACGCTCTCTCCCTGGCACACCTCCACTATGGGAATTGCCAAGGCACAGCAGGGGATCCCAAACCCCTGTGCCAGCACAGGGCAGAGGAGCTGGCAGTTCCCTGTGTGCTCTGGCAGGGACCAGACATTCCCCTGCGCACAGTGAAGGCTGCAACGCCACCACCACCATCCGCCTGCTCACGGGGTAGCTTTAGGGTAGTTTTAGGCCTGGCTGTGCGGATGAGGGAGGGCTGACAGGCTCGCTCCGCATTCAGACCACCAGGTGCCTCTCCCAGCTGCCTGGTGCAATGGGAGGAGCGCAGGCCCCTGCCAAGGCTGCTCAGGGCTGCTGTGTGCTGGGGGCTGGAGGCACAACCATACCCCAGGAAAGGCAGCTCTGCTCATGTGCTGCGGCTGTGGGCTTGCTGCGAGCAGCTCCTGGTGCTTGATCCTTCTCCCTCTGCTCTCACACAGCTCCACTGTTCTTGAGAGAGCAGGTCAATGAAACCACAGATTTCACTGGCTCTTGAGCTTGAGGGTGTTTCCTGGCTTGTGAAGGAAAAGGAGGGAGGTATCTGAGCAGGACTCAAGTGTGCTCAGCAACAGGCTCACACTGTCAAAGAAATGGGCAACCCCTTCAGCTGAAGAGCTTTTCTGTGAGGCCTGAGGCTCAGGAAAGCATTATAGAGGAAAAGGTCAAAAACCCCTCTTCGGGGCAGAGCCCAGGGTGGGGATGCAGCTGGCAGTGACTCTGGGGTGTGATACTGGAGCTGTCCCCTTGGCCATGCTTGACTGTAGCTGGTCCCCCAGTACTGCCGGGGATGCTGATATGAAGTGGGGGTCTGATTGAAGCACGTGTCTGATGCTCTGAGCACACACAGTGACACATCACTGCTGGGAGTGCCAAGCCATGGCTGTGTCCTAGGTGCTGGTGTAGGATGGAACAGCCCAATGTTCCCAGCAGTGCCAGGGTTTATGCCTGGGTCATATAGGGAGCTGGGGCAGGCTGTTCTGCCTAGCTTTATGCCAGGGCTCACACATCAATCCAGATGGGTTGTAGGTGCTGGACTCTGGACACAAGGACCTGCCCGAGTGTCTTTATGAATCAACGGTGCTGATTTCTCCCATTCACTAGGAACCGGTCTGTCAGGCAGAATATCATTGGCACCAACCTCTCTCTGTGGTTAGCTTCCCCCAACCCTGCATTGGAAGGACCAGTCCTGCTGCAGGTACAAACCTCCCTCGACTGGCTGCTGAGCCCTGAGACCTCCAGCCCTGAGCAGCTGCATCTGCCCATCCCTGTGGACCTGCTGGCTTCCTCAGCATACCGGTGCTTCAGGTAATGGCTACAGGATGCTCATACTCCCTCTGCCATGGCACAAGGGACTGGTTCCTGGGGGAGCAGGGAAGGAAGCTTTTCTGGGGAGGCTGAGCTCTGTCATTGCCTTCTTGCTGCATGATTGCATGGGCTACAGTGTGTGGGGAATGAGGGACCTGCTGGTCTGGATGGTCCTCTGTGGCTGCTGGGACAGAGTCCTCCATGTCTGGCAGCTCTGTACACATGCTTTTTGGGACCCCTCTTGCTACAGGAGGATCCAGTGTCCCCCTCGTCCTGTTCTGTTGTACCTGCCATGGTGGGATTGTGTGGATGCTGGTGATGTACCTGGAGAGGTTTGATGTACTGCAGCAGCTCCCCCTCTGCCTGTGTACCCTGTGTGTGGCTGGCAGCTGCCTCCTCATGGCTGCTGTTAGCCCATGTCCTGTCAGCAAACACAGCACCCAGAGGCACTTCCTCCTGGTTGCACTAACTCCTTGTTATGCAAAGCGGCTGCAAGAACACACAGGTTGCCACAAGTGCTGAATCTCCAGAACACGGCGTGTTCATGCCCTGCAGCAAAGCCTGAAACCTTGGCCACATCCTGTAGCACAGGGGTCAGTGTCATGCAAACCCATAACCAGATCCACCAGCCCTGCTCTGCCCCACACCCCATGCTGCATGGCTCCTCTCCTTCCTTTTCCTTCTCTTCCTTTTCCTTCTTTTCCTTTCCTTGGGAGCAGATAAACCTCAGCACCCAGATGTGGTACAGGCACCAGGACATGGTGGGGCTGCTTCAACTGGGCCCCTCACAGCCCAGCACCCCATGCCAGGCAGCTCTTCTCTCTTCTATGGGTGAAGCACCTGCACTGGCAGCTCCAGCACCTTCTCCCACCACCTTCTTTGGGACTGGCAGGATTTGTGCAAACTCATGGAGTTGTCTGGTGCTTTCTGTTTCCTCCCACTGTCTCTCCTCACTCTGGCCCCTCACTACCTCCCTTCTCCTTGGTCTCTTTCCTCAGCATCATGCCTGCCCTGATCACGGTAGGATGCTGCAATGAGAATCTTCCCTCTGGGCACATGGCTCTGCGCCCTGGGAAGTTTTGGTGTCCCTGGTGCATCACAGAGGGTTTCAAGAAGGGGAACTCACATACAGAGGGGATGCAGCCTGTGGCTCTGCAGACAGTATGACCACCTGCAGTACAATCAACACAGGTCACGTTGCAAAACTGATGCTTTTTATAACAAACAATGTCAGAAATGGGGCTAGCAAAGGTGACGTGAAATGACTTATTCCAAACAAATGTGCTTGGACCCATGCTGTCAGTTCTGCCCCCGGCTGGCAAAGAAAATAGCACACAGCCACTCTTCGTGTCTGAAATCATGACAAGTGACATCATGAAACCTCAAACGGGACACAGGTCAGCTGCCACAGCAGTGCAGCTCACCAGGGACCAGCACTGGTGCGCAGCCATTTCCTTGGGACAAGAGATCACAGTGATGCAAACAGAGGAGGCTTGTAAATGGGACTGAACCAGCAGTTACTGTGCTTGCAGTGTGGGTTTTGGCAGCAGTTTGCTTGGGCACATGTGGGAGAGACCAGTTCAAGCAAAAGAGCTGGATGCTGCATTGCATGAAGACTGCTGATGTGTTACTCACATTCAGAGGCTTCAGTTCACCGGGACAGGTGGAGACAAGATGGGGTTCAGGTTGAAAAGGCTAAAAAGAGGAACCTGTGGCCATGTGGCTAAATCACCACAATGGCACGGATGAAGGTGGACAAGGGCTTGCTTGCTGCAGGCTGGAAGTGTGGCATTCCCTGGGCAAAAAAGGCTGGCAATGTGCATTGCTACAGGCAGGCAGCCTGCCTGTGCAAAGAACAGTGTGATGCCAGGGAGCAAGGTCAGGCTATTGTGCCTAGTTTTACATAAACACGTGCATGAGCCAGAAGAGCAGGTGAAGAGACTGTCCTGAGGCTGAGCCCTTCCATACCTCCCCACTGCCTTCTCTGGTCTCTGCTTTGCTGCTGGAGCATCAGGAGCGATGATTGTGAAGGATGGAATCGTCGCTCACAGGAAAACAAGAAGTATGACCACACAGCAGCTCTTCATCATGCCTGAGCCACACACAGTAATAAATTAAATTGGAAGTTGAGACCATCTAATCCTATTTGTGAGCTGCTCTGCAGTGGGGATGGCCACCTCTACAACCTTCAGCCGCTGTGCTGCAAAGGAACATGCTTAATTCTGAGCTTGAGGTTCTTCATCTCCAATTGCTCACCTTTGCACCCCTCACTTCTCTCTGCTGGGCAGACACGGTGCCCATAGCAGTGCTCTATTCCCCTGTCTGCAAGGAGACCTTCCCCCTGCAGCACTCCTCACATCTTTTTCATGATGGTGTGGCTGCTCCTCAGGATTTCTGCATCCATTCTGCAGTCTGGAGAGCTGGATCAGACACCAAGCTGACTTTGCCAGAGCTGTAGAGGTACAAGCACTTCTGTGTGTCTGCTCAGAAGTCACATCCACGTGCTGCTGGCTCGCAGCTCCCAGTGCCAAGGTGCTGCAGCGCAGGCTCATAGCAGCAGACGTGTGTGGGGACAGCTCTCTGGCTTTTTCCTATTAATGCTTATTCCCTGCTTTCCAGGATCCCCTCCACCCTGCAGTACAGCCTGTCCTCTCATGTTCCCAACAACCTTCCTCTGCAGCCTGTGACTATGCCGTGGGTTGTGATTGTTTTATCAGGCTGTTCAGCGTGTGCTGTAGCAGCAAGCAGCCTGCTCAGTATTCTGTCAGCCACAAATGTAAGCCTTCATCTTGCCATCTAGACAGTTGGCTTTAAAAACTGGACCAGGAAATGGTTACTGGGGGTCTGGGTATGCTCCCTGTTGTTGGAGTCTCTCCATTAAGACTTGGCTCACTGACAGATCTGAAAACATAGCCGTTAACACACACAGTTGTTAAGCTATCATGAGCCTCATTAATTCTTTATAATAAACTTCTGTGTCCTTGTTGATGACAGTGGATCAAGCAAAGCGTGCTCTATGGATGCTCCTGCTCTCCCATGGCCTACACCTTTCCTTTTGCCCATGGAAGAGTTTCTCTGCTGTGTAACACAGCACTCAGAATGCCTTTAGCTGTGCTTTTACCTCCCCAGTTGGTCCCTCTGCTGTTTCTCTGACCATTTCTTTGGTTCTCTGAGTTATGCTGCCTCCCACCAGCCAAGAGTTTGTTAAACATTAACATGTGCTTAGGAGAGCCCATGGTTATGTCATCAAAATGTTGTTTGTGAGTTACTTGGGCCTGTGGCATGAACATGGCTGGTTTGTGGAGCTGCAGCCTCTCCTTGGGTTGCTACTGTTGTGCCAAATTCACTCCCCTTGTGACAGTGAGATGGGGTCACTCCTGCCATTCCATTGAGAGGAGGCAGTGGCTGGTACCTGCCTGTCTCTTTCAGCTGTTTTACAGCACAAGAGGAGATAGGGCAATGCCTGGCTGGAGGGCTTGGGATGAGCCTGTCAGGGTTCATGGCAATCACAGCTCTCACCATTGCTGTAATTCAGGTTTATTCAGTGATTGCCTGAGAAACCCAGTGGCAGTGATCCAGTTGTGTGCTCCTGGCTCTGGAGAGGCAGCGTGGGCACAGCCGGAGCTGGGCGCCTTCCAGGATCCCTCAGCACCAGCACGAGGAAGAGCACTGTGATATCCGGTGGTGGTGCATGGGCTGGGAAAGATTCCCTGTTTCACTCCCAGGTCTCAGGTAGGCTTTGCTGACGGGGCTGCTGGGGAGGGAGAAAACCCTTTGAATGACAAATATACACAGGCTGTTTGAGCTGGGTTCTTAAAGGAACAAAACTGAAGGTGAAAACTCCACCCGGGTCATTGTTCCTGAGAGGCTGTTTTCATGGTGAGCAGCCCAGACACTAAGCAGTGCACCAGATCCCTCAGTGACTGCTGTCACTGAGAGCAGGTTGGGTGAAATGCTAAGAGGCACTGTGAAATACTTTCTGACATCGCACTGAAAGTAGCCTGGCTGCCAGCAGGCACCGCTTGGTCCTGTGCTCTCCCCTATTGCACAGCAACCTACTGAGAGCTGGGATGTCTGTTCTTGGAGAGCAGATGAGGCTCAGCAAACCTTGCTTCTGCCTGTGAGGATCAGCTTTCTAAGCCCCTCAATGTGGCACCCATGTTCCCTGTGATGGGGTCTGTGTCCAGCCATGGAAACATGACCTGAGCCTGCAGCACCTGGGAAACCAAGGTGCTGACTGTCTGGGTAAAACTGCCACTGGCTAGAGGGAAGTCCCACAGGACTCTGTCTGCAGACAGTCTCTTGGACCCCAAGAACCTGTGGGCATGGCACCCTGCATCGTGTTCCTGCAGGTGCAATCCCACCTTTGCAGACTGTTCAGGGATGCTGTTGGAGAGGCAGCCGCAACATCCACAATCCCAGGACAGGGAGCAGGCAAGGGAGGTGTCTGTGATCATTCCTCCCTTGTTAAAGTGTCCCCCACCACCCAGCTCCATGCATCAGTGTTCTGGATGCACAGTTGAGGCACACACTGAGCCCAGGTGCCTCTAACCTGCCAGTGGCAGGTCTGGAAGAGATTTGGGACAATCTTGCCTGAATGTTCAATATGTTGCTATGGCAGAGAGGACCAACACAGACTTTTGAGATAGTAAGTGGGGTAAAACCAGATTTAATCCCCATGTCAGAGCATTAGGGAGGCTTGTTGTGGGATTCTATGTCTTGAAAGGGATTCAGGATAATCAGAGGGGCTGTGTAGAGAAGAGATGCAAAAAATGGCTTGAGGGTGGGAGGAAAAGCCTGGCAGTAAGAGAATTAAGGAACTCAGTATATTTAGCTTATCGGAAAGATGGATGAGAGGGGGTTTGCTTGCAGCATATGTGTAGTGTCACAAAGAGAAAATGCCAGGCTCTGAAAGGCTCTTTAATCAAGCAGAAGGCAGAACAAAATGGTGTGTCTGCAAGCTGAATCCAGACACAGGAATGTGGGCTGCTCTTCTGAACGTGAGGGTGAGGGACTCCGGAAACAGACCCAGGGAGGTGGGAGTCTCCATTTGTCTTCAAATCAAGCCTACCTCCTTTCTTGGAAAACACACGTGAACCAAGGGTAGTGTATTGGAATTAATGCAGGGAGGTGATTTGGCAAGCAATGTGCTGGCCAGCTGCTCACACAGCCGTGTGTCAGGCAGGGCTGCTGGATCCTTTCATCTAAGGAAGACCTTGGGAAGCCTGGTCCAGGTGGGCAGAGGACTCAGGAAGCTGTTCAGGCAGGCTGTGGGTTTGCCTGCACCCACAGCGGTAAGTGTGGCTCTTTGCTGCTGAAAACATCTGGAGGGTGGCAGAATTCTTCAGCCAAGTTCAGCTTGCTTTAGCTTGGTTTGTGGGAGTTTGTCAATGATGCTGTTTAACATTCCTGTTCTTAGAGTAGCCAGAGCACCAGAAGTGTAAAGGGCTCTCCACAGACTGGTCACACAGAGCCCGTGTTTAGGACTAATATGTAATGAGTGTGTAATGGAACAAGTTTGTCCAGAGTTGCGTTCCCAGACTGCATTCCCTGAGCCCATGCATCAGCAGAGGTAACGTCTATCTAGCCATTACTGGAAAGAGGTCTTTGCTGTGGTATTCAGTGGTATTTAATGAATAATGAAACATTACATTAATTAGTGTTGGGTCTGATTTGATGACATGTCATATGGGGGGAAGGATTACAGTGTCAGTATTCGAATGGAAATTTTTATAGGACCGAGTCAAAATGACATTAGCAGTCTCACTACGCAGGGAGCCCAGAGGCTGACATGTGTGTGTTTGGCAACCGATGCAGATAGAGCATAACTTTATTTAGTGGTGGGAAGAGAACATGTAGCTGTTATTTACCTTTATGTGTCACCCTGTATAATGTGCGCATCAGTCACCATGAAAGAGAAAAGCAAACAGGCATCATTTCAGCAGAAACGCCCTGTGGTGCTCAGCACCACGTGTGAGGTGTGTTTGCAGAGGGATTTCAGCATACCACAGGTGGGATCCTTCAATAGGAATGGAAAGAGGAAGTTTGTTGCCCTCATGTGCCCAAGTCCCACTGGGGACATGAGGAGCAGAACCAGCGCCTGGTCCCTGGCACAGCCTAGACCCAGGCATGCTCTCCATGCAGAGGGCACCAGCTTATGTCTAGTCCAACACTAGTGCCCCAAGCAGCACATGGGGTTGACGCAGGAACATGTGGTATAGGACCCCTCACTGCCTGCTCCAGATAGCAACTGGTCATCACTGTCCTGTGCTACCTGCTGATATAGCCACCAGCCATGCCCTCTGCCCAAGCCTTTATTTTCCCCAGCTTGTGACCACCATTGCTGTGGAAAAGCTCTGCAGACACGTGAAGACCCACAGGGTCAGTGGGTTGGCCGCAAGTGGGTTTTATGAACCAGGATGGAATGCAGGTCTTGCCCTTTCGGTTGGTCAGCTTGGCTTTGAAAAGCTCCAGCGCATTCTGGAAAGTGGTACAGCAATATGATAGGATTTAATCAGACTTAATTATTCCCCTGCTGTCAATCTCCTAGCAACATCCAGCTTGACATCTGCCTGCGAATGAAACATGTAAGCTAAGTAGGAACATGTTCAGACTGAAGTCCTGCTACTTGAACCAAATCACTCCACTAATCATTGCCTTAATTCATTTCGTGGCTGTTAGACAGCTGCTGGGAGCTGGTACCTGATTTCCATAGATGCGCTGTGCTTGCCTCCTGAGCTTTTTCCAGGCTGCAAGAAGCGTGACTTCATCCTGGGCTCTTTCCAGCGCACTGACACCTGATAACGGAGGTAGAGTTTCTCCAAGGACAAACACGGGCTCAGGAGCAAGCCCCAGCCTTGTCATTATGTGTCTTGGTGCTGTAGGTCCCTGCTTATCATCCAAATCAGATCACCCGCTGTGCCTGCAGAGTGCAGGGTGTAAACTCTGAGTGCACAAGCAGTAGAGTCGGGGCAGTTTAGGTGAGGTTTAAGGATGGTCAGAGCAGATGTGGTGCAGCAGTGGCAGGCATTGCAGGCAGCTCTGTGTTGCTCGCACATGGTGGGGGTCAGGGCAAGGAGAAGAGACCTGGCTTACACGGATGGAAGGATGAAGAGGTGAAGAGAGGGGCAGGCATAAGCAGAAAGTGTTTGTAAAGCAAAGCTGGGTTCCAGAAAGACACAATGCAGTGCAGGAGTCAGTGGGGTTATTGGAGAAAATTAGCCCGTTGTCTGAGCCAGGGCTGTCAGAGGAGGCTGCACAGCCTGGCCTTGGCTTCTGTGAAGCTGTGAAGCCGGGGGTGAGGATGCTGCCTTGGCTGCGTGAGAGCAAGCGGCATCCTGAGAGAGTCAGTGCTAGGGAGCTGGGGATTGATGTGAGCAGCAGTGTGAGGAGCAGACCTGCAGATGCCTGGATGCAGCCCCTTCATGTACTTCCTCAAGGGGGATATGGGTGCCAGTGATCCCTGAGTGAGTGCTGGCATGAGTCTGTTGGTCTCCTGTGCTGTATCTAGAAGATCTTTGCATCCAAAAAACCACAGTAGGACATTAGTACAAAAAATGTCTGTGCTGTGGAGTGTGGCAGTTC
This sequence comes from Agapornis roseicollis, assembly GCA_002631895.1. Taxonomy (NCBI): domain Eukaryota; kingdom Metazoa; phylum Chordata; class Aves; order Psittaciformes; family Psittacidae; genus Agapornis; species Agapornis roseicollis. Next base: position 191,690 of record NDXB01005390.1, read on the forward strand.
CGTGAGCCTGGCTGTGTGGGTGTCACACTTGCACTCAGCTCACACTGACTTCACCCGTGATGAACAGAAAGGGAGTTTCTGGCTGTGAAATTGGGAGTGGGGGGGCAGCCCCCGGCTGCTCTCCCTGTGACCTGCGTGGACTCTGTCTCTCACCAAATGCTGGGGAGCAGAGTCAGACAGTGCTTAGTTGGCTGTGTGCCCTCCAAGGCGATGTCTGCCAGACAGCATCAGCACCTGGGCTTGTCTGCAAGTGGGAGCTTCCACCACACTGGACATCATCCTACTTGGTTTCCCTTAAACTCATGTAGCTTTTTGTTTTGCTTGTTATCAGTGTGTCATGAAGGCTAAAAACAGGAAACCAAAACCATTGGGCTGCTTTGCTGTCCTGATGATGCAGGTTTACTCCTTACAGTCTTTTTCCTTTCAGATTACTCCCCCCACCCTCCACCCCTCATGCCTAATAATTCTCTGCTTTATCATTCCCTCCCTGTGTTGCCTTGTACTTGTGTTTCTCATTGGTCTTGTGCCTAATGAATATTAAAGCTACCCAGCAAGGCTGTGGGGCCAACAGGAAGGAGGGCAACGCTATGGGAAGGATGAGGTGTGGGCTGGCCCCACCACTGCAGTGAGAAGGTGGAGATGTAATCTAACAGGAACTGTGCAGTGTGAGCTGTACTGCGCTGTGGGAGGGCAGCTGATACCGTCCATGCAGCCCACTGTGGTCCTTGTGTTATCCCTAAAATGAGGGTTCTTCATGCGGTGTGCAGTAAGCCAATCAACACACAGGGTCAAGATACTTGTTTTTATTTCAGTTCTGCAGAATCAGGTGCTAGGCGTCTAACAGAGCCGGTACAGAGACATTTTGATTCGCCTGATATTTATAGTAGCAAGATACAACTGATTGGAGAACAAACATTTCCTCTACTGCCCATGATTATACATTTTAATGTTTATGCATTTAGCTTCATGTTTAAAACGATTAGGGAGGACCCCTAACTATCATGCTTATTATTCACAATGGGGTATGTATCTTGGCATTGTAACGATCCAAGGTTAGTCAAAGAACCACTCCTATCTAAACTCTGTACAAAGGCATACATGTGTATTTAAGAAACAAACATAAAACTGCAAACCAGAAGTTTACAGCCTTTCTTACCTTGGGGCTTTCCCTGCTGACATTGTTCTTCAAGATTAGATACATCCCATTGTTTCAACACAGGATTGCTCATTTTGTAACTTTTAACCTTACTCTTTGCACATCACTTGCAGCCTGGCACGATCCTGCAGTAGGCTGAGCAATGCTTGGGAAGCTCAGGGATGTGACACTTGCTGGGTACGCAATGGTGTAAGGACCTGCAGAATTTGAAGGACAGTGTGAAGGCAGTGACCTAGGCCAGTGACAGGGAGCTAAACTGGACTGTTTGCTGTGGCTAGGTGCAGTGCAGTTCAGTGACTGGAAGCAAGACATGCTGTGGTAGTGAATGTAGTGAATGCAGGCTAGGCTGGGCAGAGAGCAGTGCAGTGGTGAGACCTGCTCTGCGCAGTGTCCAGAGGTAGGGCAGTGTCACAGTTGAAGGGAGATGCAGTGCACTGCAATTCAGTGACTCGACACTAGGCAATGCAACATCACTGAAGGGATGCAGCAGCTGGTTAGGAGGGAGGTGTGGTACAGTGTCGTGGCTACAGGGACTGCAAGATCTGGAGGTGTCTCAGCTGCAGGAAGGTGCAGTGTAGTGCAGTGCTTGGAACAATGACACAATGCAGAGCTTGACAGTCAGTGCAGTGTTTGGAGGGCTCCTGCAGCGCCATGCCTGGAGGAAGCTTAGCGGAGTAGTTGGAGTCACCACAATGATTTGGAGGTGCCTGAGCGACTCGGGAGTGGGGCAGGGACTTAAAAGAGAGGCACTGCCCTGCAGCCACTGAACGGTGCGCCTCTGCGCAGCGCAGCGCAGCGCTCCGATTAACGGGGGTTTCACCACAAGGGCCTTTAGCGCATGCGCGCCGCCGCCCTGCCGCAGCGCCCCCCCGGCGACGACCCCCAGCTGCCCTCCCTCCCGCCATTGGCTGCGGGCGCGGCCCCCCGCACCGCGCCATTGGCCGCCGGCGGCCGCTATGCGGGCGGATCGGCAGCGCTGCGGCCCGCCCCGACTCCCCATTGGCGGCCGCTGTGCCCCTCAGAGCCGCGGCGGCCGGTCCCGCTGCGCCGCGCCCGGCATGGCGGCGCCCGCAGCCCAGCGACCGGGGGCCGCAGCCGGCGGCCGAGCCCCCAGCGCCGGCGGCGGCAGGGTGAGGAGGGGTAGGGGAGATCCAGCAGAGCCGAGGCTGGGAGCGGAGCTCGGCGAGGCGGGGACAGGCGGCGGGGTGCCCGGCCCGCGCCCTGCTGCCTGCCCGGCGGTTCCCGTTCCAATTCGGATTCCAGGCGCCGCTGATCCCCCAGCAGCGCCTTCACCGCGGTGTGCCCGGGGCTCCTGCCGGGACTTGCGCGGCCTCCGGGCTCCCGCCGGCCCCGCTGTCCTGAGGCACCCGGGAGCCCCAGGGCGCTGCGGGGTGGTCGTGGCGCGTCCTGGCTGTCCTGCGCTTGGGTGGAGCGCGATGCTCGCCAGGCCCCGCTGTGTGTGGCGGTTCCAGAGGGTTTTTATCTGAAGTGGGCTGGGCATAAGTGCGACTGAGGAGTTGTGGCATTGCCCTGGTGTAGCGTGACAGTGCCCTCCTGTCTCTCCGGAATGGCATTTACCCTTGTGAGACGAAAACCCTGCAGTTGTCGGGGGTGGTCGTTATTATTTCACTAATGCAGGTCAGGTAGCACGCGAAGAGCGTCGGTTTGGATACGTGCGTTATTGTGGGTATGGGATTGTGTGTTTTGGGGAGATGACCGTCAGAGAAGGTGGCTCCAACCTCAACCTGTTTTTCTTTCTCAGGTCATGTAGAAGAGCAGATTTAATGTGAAGATGGGACTGTTGGTGTTTATGCGTAACCTGCTGCTAGCCCTCTGCCTCTTTCTGGTACTGGGATTTCTGTACTATTCCGCTTGGAAGTTGCACCTCCTCAGATGGGAAGATTCAAGTAAGTATGAGCACCGTGTAAGTCCTTCTGGGCTCCCTGAAATGACTGTCAAATTGTTGCAATAGTACTGAGGTGATTCTGATTTACTAGTATTAGTGGTATGTGATTAAGCCCAATCAAATGCCGGAGCCTTTAGTATGCTTAAAGGGTTGAATTTGTGATTACCTAATGCTCTTTATGGCTTTACTTTTACTACTGGGTACAAAAGCAGGTTCACACTCTGTAATTGTAATATTAAAAATTTCACTTCTTACAATTGTCTGTGTTAGTTTATTCTTAATTGTCAAAATAGTTTTATGTGCTGAAGCTTTTGTTCCCTGAACATTTCTGTACATTTTGCAGTATCTGAGGTGAGATGTTTTTCTCTGATGGATTTTAATTTCCTTTTCTAGTCATATGTGCTGGTTGTCTCGTCATCTTTCTTTGTCCTTCAGAAATCCTCATCTTCCATTTATCTGCCAACTATCTCTCATCCGAACGGATGTCTCTCAATCTCTTTAAGTCTAAAGAGACATCTGACCTCATTGAATACAATCTGAGGATTGTACTGTGCAGTAATGCTATAGGAGGTTTTAGTTGCAAAGAGATGTAAATTAGGCTGGAGTTTGCTCAGTAACTGCTCTTATTTTTGCTTGTGGTGATTGCTTTCTTGCTTGCTTGTGAGAAGTGTTTATTGAAAATATCAATTCATTCTTCTCCCCCTCCCGCCCAAAACACAAGCCAGCCTTCTTTGCAGCTGTTCCACGGGCTGTTTCAGACATCTCTCAGCTGACCATTGCTCCCTGGATCAGTGGCTGAGAAACACTCATCCAGAAGGATTGTTTTCCAGTTTGACAAAAAAGCTGTCGGTCAAATTTCTTCTTCACTGTGTATTTTTTCTGTGCATGCTGGTGGAGATTTCTGCTATAATACTTACTGCATTTAATATTGTTATACCTCCGTATGCTCTGTATGTGTTGGTACATGTTCTAAGTTTTGCATTATGACGGATGATGATGATGACTTGGATGTGGCATTTGCACTGATGCAGTCATTTTGACAGGAGGGCTCCTAAGGTATCTTGTACTAGAACAGGTATTGTAAGACTGAATTTTTGAAAGGAAATGCGTAGTTGCTTTCTGAGCAGGGATTATTGCTTCAGGTTTGCTCTTCAGAGAGGGAGTCCAATCTTGATTGTGACCTTCTGAGAACTAGCACTTTTGTCAATGAGGTATAGAAAATCCTTCCTGCATGAAAAGAAGTACAAAATGTAGTTAAAAGGACAGTTATGTATCTCTACCACGTGATGATCTGTTATGAAATTATACCACCTGCTATCCTCTACTTCTTTTGTACCACCAAAAATTATGTTGGGACTTCCCAAAGCCTGCAAAAAAACCCTTCAGGCTGCAGCTTGTATGTGAACTCTGTTAAACACAGAGGAGAAGCTCTGTGTTTATGTGCCACATACCAAGGTGCTGGCGTGGGTTTTAAATTTCTTCAGGTTTCACCTCTTTGGATTTTGTGCTTTTAGTTTCCTGTGCCGTTTGTTATTTTATGCCATGACAGTCCTGGGGAGTTCTGTGGTAACTGTTGCGGGAGGTTTGTGATGCAGCATTGCAAATCTATATGCAAACATTGTGGCTTTCTGAAAGTGAATGCTTCCACCTGGAAAGATGACTTTAAGTTCCAGCCAAGTTACAGTGATTTCTGTTGAGTGTACTGGCTGCTTTTGGATGTTCTGACAGGAGCCCTGTGAGGTGATGTCACAGGCTTTTTGCTAGCTGTGTGTCTCCTTTTTAATCATTTTGTATGTAAAATATGTTCTTCATTTATTCTCGGAAGTCACAGTGCTTGCATTAAGCTTATTCAGCAGTGATGCTGGTTTGAAGAATAAGCTTATTGATCTTTATCAGCTGTCACAGTCGCTATGGGCTGTACTGTTGCTCGTTTTCTTCTAGACATTTGTATGGATTGTGTCTCAAATATCAGATGAAGCTCCTGGAAATATTGGTATAAACACCAGTCCAGTGTAAGAGGGCAAGATTCTGTGGTTACTTATGGAAACAGATAAGATGGTACCCGTTTTCAGTTGCTCTTAAAGGAGTTCTGCATGTACCAAAAAAAGTTTTGTTTATCATGGAACTTCATGCATGAGGAACTTCCGCAGATTTAAAATACAAATTAAAAGCCCATAGTGGGAAACTTGATACAACCAGTTAATGTTAAGCTTCTATAAATAAACATTTGAAAGTTAACAAATGACAGAGTTGAAGTTGCTCATTTAACCATGATTAGGCTTTCTTGAGCATGAGTAATATGATACAATGTGTAATGGTGCAATTATACTTCCTATTTTGTGAAGGGGAGTCTTAGCTCATTCCACAAGACAGGGTGGTGCTTGATAGCCATTCATGGGTTTATATCCTGAATTACAATTCAGTGTGTGACCTTGTAAATCTCCTTAAGATTGATAGGATCATGCTGACGTCCCCAGAGGCAAAACTGAGTTAGATGTGTTAGCTTTAGGGTACTTCATCTAAGATTATTGGGTTTGGTGTGTAAGTTATCTTCTTATTAAATTATTTTTAATTTCATTGTGGCCAGTGTCTTTATTTTGTTTGTGACTCCTTAGCTTCAGTAATCGCATTTGTCTTTGTTCTGTGTTGTGTGGAGAGGAGGCCTGGAACTAAGCTGATCCTGACATCTGACACCCTTGCAATCTCTTCAGAGGCTAGTTTTAGTAAACTTGGCACCTACATTTAATAACGGACACAAATTTGCTCTAGAGTATGATGAAAAATACTTGATCTGTTTACTTGCTGCTTGTATAGTTTGTTCTCTTGACGTGTTGTTGATACTGGTGAATTTAAATGGTAACTGTAAGGAATCTGCTGAGACTTTGGAGTTTGTATATTTCGCTGCTAAGGCAAGTGAATAAAGTAATTTGTTTGTACTTCTGACACCTCCAAGAAAGGAGGCTAAACTTTGAATAGACTGAAAGATACAAATCTGTGTTTTTCTTATCATCTCCGTTTAACTTTAAATCTGTCCTCCTTGAGTGATGCCTTAGTGAGTTCTGAGAGATTCTTATCCTTACTGTGTGACTGTATACCTTGCCAAAATGCTGAAGAGATACAAAAGAATTAATTCTCTAAGGCTTATCTTTCTTGTGTGAAGAATAGATTGAATTCAGCTAATGTGAACTAATTAAGGTTGAATTAAATTTGACTGCTGCTTCCATTCAAGACAAACCTCCAGTGGCTACTCCTCTGTCATCCTTTTAGTGACTGTCATGGTCGGCTACTCTTCCCTGAGCCTTGTTTGATGTTGGTGGCAGTGTATTAGTTCTCAGGGCAGCAGTAAAGTGCAAAAAAATGGTGCATAGCACTGTAGGAATGCAGGAGGACCTTTGAGTTCTGGTGATTGTTTGGAGTATATGAACAGTGTTTAGGATAGAGGTATGCCTTCCTTTTCCTTTTTTTTTTTTTTTCCTGATTTCTGTAATGCAGTTTCAGTCTCTGACAATAGTGGTAAGAGTTGAACACTGTCCTTGCATGTTCTTCCCAGACAGGCAACAGTGACAGATGCTGCAGGCCTCTTGCTTAAGTGTTGAGTTGCATGAAGGGTGCTAAGCACACAGAACTGATAACACAATGTGGGAGACAAACAAGGAAATAAGAATTTTGCTATCAGGTTTAGCTGTCCTGTACATTCTAGAAGGACCTTGAAGCAGCAGATAATTATAACTCTGTTTGTTGTGTTTCTGGACACTGAGTTATCAGGGAATTCTTACATAGTACTGGTAGTGACAGGAACAGGTTTTGAAGGTTTGGTGCACTACAGCCTTTTCTTGATAGCTTCTGGTCCTATTGCTTTCACCTTCCCTGATGCATTTGGCTCTGAGGAGGAAGGAAGATGTTATCTGTGTGAGTGTGAAAGAGACAGCACACAGGAAGGTGCCTCATTATCTTTGAAAAGTATGATGGGTGATGGAGCCCTCCTGACAGTGCCCCATAGATTTGCTTCATCAGCTCGGAGGAATGCTTTTTTACCCATAACTGAAGGGCAGAATATAGTCATAGTGAAATCTATTACTGATGTTTGTTATTTAACCCAGTATGTGTGTAGCTAATTTTGCAATTTAAAAACGAATGTGTTGTAAGGAAGGAATGATTCCATTAAAAATGTCCTGGCTATGGAAGTGTTGGACTTGTTCTCCCAAAGCAGCTTTTTTTTCCCCTCTGAAAGTATTGAAATATACTTCAGAAAAGGACAGTGTGATGCTGTTTTCTTGTTCCCTATTGCATTTAGCATTGAATTAATTTAAAGAGAAACATACTTTAGGTACTTTTGCCAAGTCTTGAGTTAATACAGTTTGTAGCTGTAGATTTTGAGCTTGTCAGTTTGAATGTAGCTTTTGAAACATCTCCAGGTATGTTCTGTTGATGCCTCCATAAAGAAATCGAGTCATTACTCTGTCATCTGTTGCTCTGTGTTATTTTCAACCCTAATTCTGGAAAGGCAGCCAAAGAGATAAAGCTCTGGGAAGAGATTTTCTGAAGGTATTTCAGGACCCTTATCCTTTTCCTACTTTTTTTTTTCTTTAATGTCTGTTTCCATGGGAACTGAGGAGACATAAACAGGCAAAACTGACTCACTTCTGGTTGCAGGTTTTTACTTTGCTTGCATTTCCATAGAAACCAGTCTCGCAGCAAAAAAAAAAAAAAGGCTAAATTAGCCAAAAGCAATCATACCTTTATCTTTAATATACCGATTTCTCTCAAAGTGCAGTAGTATTTTTGTCAATTCCTGTACAGGGGACTAAAAATGTGTGGAAGAAATTGATCTTTTTATAAGGGTTTGGAATGAGTATGCTCTTTCTCATGTGGCTAAAGCTTCACAGTCTGTGTGATGATACATAGTGTGGATACAACTGTTGTATCTTGAGTTACTAGGGGTGTCATTTGTTCTACGTTAAGGAGGTGGATCTTGCATGCACTGACATCTCACTTCATTCTGTTGTTACATGAAAGACATTCAGTCAGTGAGCAACTAGGCCATGGAGACAAACTTGTTCCCTTTGTAGAAAGAAGTATGTAATAGTTTTATGTTCATATCCTCATCTCTGGGAGTTACTGTCCTACTTGCCTGTGCCGGAAGAAGGAAATGCAAGGGTGCTCCTGTAGAAAATAACATCTCTGTGTCAGCTCAACTTGGCATTGGGAGCATAAATCTCTGAATAGCTTGAGCTAAGCTGGCTGAATTTATGGTTAGGTGGGTGAGGGAGCATATCCTTTTATACTGTAGAATTACGAGGCACTCATGCCCCTGTTGTGAAGGTGGCAAGCAAATGGTGATGGTAACCACTTCACTTGCTCACTATCTATCTGAGGCCTTAGCATTAGGGAGGAGAGTGTGTGTGTTCTTTATGGTAGATGGTTGCTGCTGCTTCCCAGGCTGGAAAGCCTGAAAGACTTTAACCTCGTGTGCATTAGCTGCTTTAAAAACTCTGTTTTGGATAGTATTGTGCAGCAGTGTAAGTTTCCTGAAACAGTTGCTTTTTTTTTTACTTTTCAGGAAGACTTGGAACAGCATTGAGACAAATCATTGTGAATTCACTGATGTTTGAGTTAATAGTGACTTCAAGGTTTGCTTCCTCTATTCAGCTGCTCTGTAATCTCCTAGTGCTGTACTTGTTGGGCCAAAATTGAGACCAAATATTTAGAAAATCTGCATAACATGGATCCAGCTACAGATTTAAGGAATCTCTTTGCTCCTTTTCACACGTGTTAGGCATTTGAGGATCACAGTAATGGTTTATATAATGTTAAAAATAGGAAATAAAATTTTTAAGGCAGCAGTGAATATTGGAAACACAGATGTAAAAATAGGAGTTAAAACAACAGTTCTCTGGTGAAGTAGCTTAACTTTCCTAAGAATTCTCCTATTGGGCTGAAATGTTCCACTTGTGTTCAGCCTGAAGCTGAAAACTTTAGTGTACTAAGGATGTTGATTCTTTTATCTGTGCAGAATAGAGAAAAATGGATTTAATGCCCAGAAATTGTTACTGCTATTCCAGGCTACTTTGTGCTCCCTGTTAATATGCCAGAATAAGGAGCATGGCTAAACTTAAACTCTTGCAAATCAGGACATTCAGTTGTGGTAGTATCTTCCACAGCTGTAGTTTTGCCAGTTAATGTTCTCTTGGCTGGAGATGGATGTGTATGTTCCTGAGTGCTCTGCCTGTTCGATGGGACCACAAAGAGCTGCCTGCCCTCTTCACTAGAGGCAGTCCCAGCAGGACAGAAGAAACAGTCTTCTCAGTGAATATGGATCAGAACTTCTAAGGTCAATAAAAGAATCAAAACCAAAATTTAAGAAGTCCATCAGTGCTTCTCTCTCCTAGAAGACAGTGCTTCAGAAGGTAGGCTAAAGACATAGGGGAATGGAAATGCTTTGTCTTTTTCTGACCTGTTACCTTGTATTTGCTGAAACACCCCACCTTACTTTACAACCTTGCTGTTTTAAGGACCCTGCCAGTCTGTCCAGGAACGGTGCTGCTGTAATGTTAACAGTGCAGGACAAAACTCTGCTGGGGCAACCAGAAATGATATGTTACAGTGCTGTTGAGGGAGCAAGCGTAATGTTGCTTTGTCCTTGAGATTTCTCCAGAGGAGGAAAGCTCCCTGAACATTCTTCAGGCTTTAGGGGCAGATTTAGTGAAGGGCAGTAAGGATATAGCACCCTAAGCACTTTGTGGACTGAGGAGTGGTTGTAATGCTGTACGTGTACACATCTTTATTCTGTCTTCATTTTAGCTTTTTCAGCCTTGTGTTGCTGTTTTAGTTCTGACTTTTTAGCAAGATAGAATGCAAAGTGCAAGAATACTTCTCCATTCCACTACACACAGTTGGGCCTTTGTTTTGCATCCTAAAATGCTAAGATACTCTTAATTTTTTTGACAACAGCAGCCTCGTTACTGTTTGAGTCCCTGTTCAAGCCTTTGTATTTCTCCCTCTCTCCATTTGTGTTGCTAGCTGATGGGTGCAATTGAGGAACTTGCTCAGTTCAAAACAGTGTGGTTTTTGCTTTGCCTGCTTGACCTTAACCTGAATTAGTGTTTTACTTGCTTCACTTGCTCAACTCTTGTTGTTGTGGTTTAACCCTGGTTGGTACCACATAGCCACTCACTCACTACCCCCCTCCTCCAGTGGGATGGGGAGGAGAATCAGAAAAGACGTAAGCCTGAAGGTCAAGGTAAGAGCAGTTTAATAATTAAAATAAGGCATAATGTAATACTAATATCAATATAATAATGAAAAGGGTAATAAAAAAAAAAGATATGAACCAAACAAAAACCAGTTAACAACCAAGTGATGCCCAACGCAATTACTTACCACCTGCTGACTGATGCCCAGCCTGTCCCTGAGCAAGGATCAGTGGCTCCTTGTCAACTTACTGGGCTTGACGTTCTATGGTATGAATATCCCTTTGGCTAGTTCAGGTCAGCTGTCCTGGCTGTGCTCCCTCCCAGATTCTTGTGCCCTTCCTCACTGGCAGAGCATGAGAGGCTGAAGTGTCCTTGATCAGGATAAGCACTACTTAGGAACAATTAAAACATGTTATCAACATTGCTGTTGGACTAAGGCCAAAAGACAGAACTGTACCAGCTGCTAGGAAGAAAATTAACTCTATTCCATCTGAAATCAGGACACTTGTGCATTTTCCCGTTATCCCCCAGATCTGGGAAGGATAAGTTTCTGTGACTTGTAGTAGGTGAATTGTGAGTGTTTGTAAGGGGCAGCAGTCAGTGTCTGACATGCAGCCAAAGCTTCATCCTCACATGCAGTTTTGCAGAGGTCAAAGTCAGCAGTTTTCGGTATTCTGGAAGGTACAATGCAGTGAAAGCACTTTACCTCTCTTAGAAATTGCTCTGCAGCTGAGTGCTTTCAGGGGTGAAAGGACTTATTCATCTCAGCTGACTGTGAACCCCTTAGCAGTGAGTTCAGCTGGAAACAATACCTCCCTGTGACGACTGTCTCATCCGCATTAGTAAGTGATTCTCTGCCTCTCCTCCATCATGTCATTGTACATCCCTTGGTGCACAAGGCATGTACCTCTGACCTCTAGCCATTGCAGCAATGGCAGTTGTGCTATAAGATATACCCAGCCTTAATGGAAAGCTTGACCTTACCACTCATTAGATAGAATAGATCGCATGGGCTTTCACCAACAACTTTAATACAGGCAGGTTGGCTTTGGGCACCTTTCATGCTCATTTCAAATCTGTTTCACGTCAGTGAAGCAATTTTTGAGAAACAGTTTCCCAAAATTTCTCAACAATGCACTCAACGGTGGTGTGACTGCATTCAGGCCATGATAGTCTACTGTTAGTCTCCACTCTCCGTTAGACTTTTGCACTGGCCATATGGGGCTATTAAAGGGTGAGCGGCTCCTGCTGATCACTCCTTGGCTCTCCAGTCTTTGGATCAGACTATGGATGGGAATCAGGGAGTCTTGGTTGGTGCGATATTGCCACTGGTGCACTGTGATGGTTGCGATTGGCGCTTGTTGTTCTTCGACCTTCAGCAACCCCACAACAGAAGGATCCTCTGAGAGACCAGGCAAGGTGCACAGCTGCTTAGTTTCCTTTGTCTCCAAAGCAGCAATACCAAAAGCCCATCAGTACCCTTTTGGGTCTTTGAAGTACCCTCTCCTGAGATAGTCAATGCCGAGGATGCGTGGAGCCTCTGGACCAGTCACAATGGGGTGCTTTTGTCATTTCTTCCCAGTCAGGTTGATTTCAACCTCCAGTGCAGTCAACTCTTGGGATCCTCCTGTCATTCCAGAAATATAAATGGGTTCCACTCCTTGACAGCTTGATGGCATCAGGGTACACTGTGCACCGGTATCTACAAGAGCCTTATACTTCTGTGGGACTGGTGTGCCAGGCCATCTGATCCACACAGTCCAGTAAATCTGATTGTCCCCTACCTCCACCTGGCTGTAGACAGGGCCCCTCTAATAGTCATTGTAACATTGGTCACTTAAGTCTTGTAGAAAAGGATTAGTCGTCTTTATTACGGGAGCTGGAGTAAAATCAGCTTTTCCACTCCATCTGGGAACCTGCTCACCAGAGACTGAAGATGCAGCTTTCATGGGATGATCGTCTTTGACCTCCAGAGCTGAGGTAGGTTTTCCATCCCACTTCATCATGTCTTCTCTGGGATCCTGCAGGTAAAACCATAGGGTTGCCTGTGGCATGTATCTCCTGTATCTTCTCTTTTGAGCAGTAGGACGCCTTTTGTTAATAGCTGAGATGTGGGTTGGTACACATGAGGAGCTGGATAGATCAGATAGATTGTGTCTCAATTGTTTCTCAACAATTGTCCCTCAACTCTGTTTCCTATTGACATTACTGGGGCAATAACCTATGGCACAAAGGAAGTAGTATGTGATTTCTCTCAAACTGGTCAGCTGTTGCTGCTGTGATCTGAGCGTGGCCTTAGTACTGATTCTGACCATGCATGTTGCATTCAGGGATGTTTTGCAGAGGAGATTTTTCCTAGATTATCTCTACTAACCTTTTTGGTGCTCTTGTCACTATAATATCTCATTTTTCTGTCACTGCAGTCTGGCTTACATCGCAGTGTCAGGCTGAAGCAGCAGAACAGCTAAACTGGGGTATGACTTGCAAGGACAAATACAAATGAGTGATGAGGTATGTCTCTGTATAAATTATGTATCTCTTCTGCACTTTAGAAGGAATGTAATTGTGCATCCAGGCATCAAGCAAAAAGTAATTTGTACTGTGTGTGCATATCCTGAATAGATGTTTGAATCTGAGATAGATGATTTCAAGTGGTTACTCCTTCAGGCATCACATGATTATATTGCTTTGTATGCATTGCTTTCTTGAGGAAGTAATAGCCTGTGAGGATAGTGCTGAAATTCTAGTCAGGTACAAAAACTACAGGATGTTTGTTAACCAATTCTTGGTATTTTGAGTAACCAAATGCCAAGACAAAAGACAGTCCGAGGTAAATATCCCTGGGAGCCAAAAAAAAGGAAAAATCAGAATGTGTTAAAATAGTGATTTCTATTTTTAAGAGCTTATAAATGTGTATATTGCTTGTCTTCAACTATTTTCGGATGATGCTAGAATCCCTCCTACTTTTACTCAGTTTCTGTTATAGCAGGTCATTTTTTTGCAGCTATTATCCTGTGGATTTCAGTTTTAGAGACGCTGAACATGGATTCATCTGAGCTGCAACAGTGGAGTTAAGTATGCCCCTCAGTAGTTCCTGAAATAAAGGAGTAACACAGCCTAACTACAAAAATGTTTAACTGGCTACAGTGAGAAAGCATGTTCTGTGTAGTATCTTTGTTCAAAACATTATGCACAGATGCATGTACGCTTTAAAGGAGCATAAAGGAGTGGAAATGAGAGGGCACAGAAATCAATAAAAACTGAGTTTTCACAACAGGTAGGTAGCTGATGACCTCTTGCATATGAGGGTTTATTATAAATAGATGTTGACAAATTTAATAATTTATAAGTGTACTTACATCTTTTTATCTCTGTAGGAAATAAATCAATCTCAGAATAGCTTAGATACCATGTAAGTATTGCTTTTCAGCTGTGATAGTGTCTAGATACCCTAATTCAAAAAATGCATTGAGACATATTTCTTAGGATGAAGGGTGGTAACTTAACTAGACTTGACTCAGGAAGGCAGAGGAAGCTGAGGCACAGGAAAGTGAAATTATTCTCTGTCACACAGGAGCTTAAGGGCAGAGCTATGAATAGAATAAAGGTCTCAAGGTTCTTGATCTAGTGTCCAGTTAGCCAAATAAGGCTTGCTGTCCTGTAATTATATGTTCTACATTTGCTTAGTTAAGGAAAGCAGTCATATGCTGCAGTTGCATGCTTGGGGCAGAGGTTGTCTGCTGTTTTTGTGAAAACATAGCAGTATTCTGAAGTACTGTATTGATAATAACAAAACTGGTGATGATCTGCATGGGCAGTGCTGGTGGCTTGGTGTGCAGTTCTGCTGTCCTCAACATAAAAGGACATGGAACTGCTGGAACAAGTCCAGAGGAGGGCCATGAGGATGACCAGGGGACTGGAGCATCTCCCATAAGAAGACAGGCTGAAAAGGTTTGGACTGTTTAGCCTGGAGAAGAGAAGGCTGCATGGAGACCTCATAGCAGCTTTCCAGTACCTGAAGGAGGCCTGTAGGGATGCTGAGGAGAGACTATTTGTTAAAGACTGTAGTGATAGGACAAGGGATAACAGGTTAGGACTTAAACAGGGGAAGTTTACATTGGATATACAGAAGAAATTCTTTCCTGTTAGGGTGGTGAGGCAGTGGAATGGGTTGCCCAAGGAAGTTGTGAATGCTCCATCCCTGGCAGTGTTCAAGGTCAGTTTAGACAGAGCCCTGGGTGACATGGTTTAGTGTGGGGTGTCCCTGCCCATGGCAGGGGGGTTGGAACTGGATGATCTTAAGGTCCTTTCCAACCCTAACTATTCTGTGATTCTATGATTCTAATTAGAATATAGGCTAGTATATTAGGATATAGGATATGTGGCTAGTATAGGTTGCTGCTAAAAGTTGCCTAAGATGCATCTGTGGAAGTGCATAGGTGTACAGCCTGATCAGTTGTGATTGCTGGTTTGGGGTTTTTCAACCTTCAGATTTACCACATCAAAGGCACTGTATTCACGTTTTCCAGCTGCATTAGTAGCACAACTGTCTCTCTCTTTTGAAAGGTAGTATATTTTTACAATGGAAAAGTTTAATTTTCTTTTTCATGCTCAAACATAGAACTGGTTTTTTTCTTTAAACTTTTTAAAATATTTATGTAAGTAGAGAGGCATAGGCTAAACTTCTAGAATTTCAGCTCAAAGGATGAAAAACTGAGGGTTTTGAAAAGAGTGGAATAATGGAGCAGTTGTGGCAGTTTTAACCATAGCAATCACTAATGCTGTAGGTATAATTAGAAATCTAATTACTGTGAATTTAGTTGCTGAGTCTTTTCTGCCTTTTGAGACTTGCCCCATACAATTCTATCAGGCTCCAAATAAAGTATAGGCGGTTCCCCGTTATATAGCTAGGAAATTAGCAGTGCTGCTTTTTTTGTGTTAGCACTGCTGCCAGAAACTCTGTTTAGAAGTGCCTTATCTGAACATTGAAAAGGCTTTTATTTTTATATATGATTCATTGTAACATCGGTTTCTCTGTATCTGAGTTCAGAGCTTTTGTGTTTGAGTCCGGGATTTCATTAGAAGCAGAAGCCTGAGTTAATACAATGTAAAGACTGCAAATTGAATTCTAGTGAGCAGTTGTGTGAATTCTGATGGATTTTTTTCTACATTTGCCTCATATTTAAGGATGCTTCGTATGTAGTTTGAATATTTTTAAACTTCTGAAGGGTAATTTTGCACATTGAAAAGTAGGCCTTATTTCTATTAAAAAATACGAAAGCTTTGGTACTGGATAATAGTGTATTATTCCTGCTTGCTGCATATGTTTTTTTCCCCATAAAGTTAGTTTTATAATTACAGCATATTGTATTCTTTGAGGAATAGTTTGTGCTTCTATGAATAGAAACCATGCCATTAAAGGAAGGGACTGCCTTTAGGCTGGTGTTTCCTAACCTTCGAATGCTTAAAGTTTCTTAATGTAGTTACTGAAACTTTGAAGAAGAATTTATATGAATAGCTCATAAAGTAGGGCTGAATATTCTTTACGATGTACTCTCCTATGCGTATTACACTTTTTGCTTGGAAGGATGGGTGGATGAAGGACTAGACAAAGCTGCTTTTCTGATACAACCTTGATGCAGATGCAGAATTCCTTCCTGTGATTAACTGTAAGTATGGCTTCAGAAAATGGAACTGAGAAGTCAGAGGAACCATTAGGTGAAGAATGAAGAACTTGGCACTTTGAAGTTGACGCATTTGTAGCAAACTTTATAGCATAAAAAAGAACAAAGATGAGAATTTTTTTCTGCAGACTTCAATTTCAGGAAGTTAGGGCTGTTTTGTTTTTATTTAACACTTAACAGTGTAGCCAAAAGGTTTAACCCCCTCATCTTCTCCTTTTGGCTGATGTGTATTATTAATTGTAGGTTTTGACATACTGCTGTGCCTAATATAAGTATAGCTTGCTCAGCGGTCATGTATTTATGCATTTGTAGGAATGCAGTTACTCTGTAAGTAGCTTTCCTTATCCTTGTCCTTGTTCATGGTGTTAAATAAACTTGTGATGATTTCTTTTTCTTCAGGGACCTGTTTATAAAAACGTTTGAGATGTCTATGATTAATTTTGAACTTTTGCATTGTTGGTGTGTGGGAGCTGGACCAAACCTGTCAGACAATTGACTCTGCAGCCAGCTTTGCTAGTTGTGCTGTGGACCAGCTGGATTTGAAGAGTTGTTTACACTTGTGTGGAAGTGTTTAGATGTGTGATTTTTACTGTCAAATCTCTTGTCCTGAGGGCTCTATGTAATAAAGTGCCTGGAACTAACTGTCTGCTTACAGGATCCCTACTTTCTCTTCCTGCCTGAGCAGTTCTTTTTTGTGTGTTTTATGCTTGTCTGTTACACTATGTCTATTGCTTGAAGAAGTGAAAGCTGCATGGGATACTGTGTGTTCTTTTCTGAGGAATTAAGTATTTTGCTTGGTTCTCTGATACAGTTTTTTTTCTTGTTAAAAGCTTTGATCTTTGTGAAGACTAAATAACGTGATAGGCTAGGTTACAAAATGAACTGGCTGTACTAGAAAAGTTTCTGCTGAGCCCATGGCTAAGCAGCTCCTGCTCCTCTGGCTTACATTCAGATATGCTGGAAAACTTGTTTGGATAGTGAATTGTACTAGCAAACTGATACAGTGTGAAAACAAAGAAGCTTTCTGTTCCCTCTCCCTCCAGCTCTTTAGGGAATGTTATGGCTGACATGCTTAAACCAGTATTTGTGCTAAAATATTGCAGTTAGGCAGGTGAAGGGATCGGGCTTGAAAGGCTGCGGCTCATTGAAGCGTGTGGTTATTGCAGGTACCGCGTGAGGGCAGCAGATGTCTTCTGCTTCACCCCCTCACCAACCCTCTCCTGCCATGTCAAAACCTGTTGCAAGTTGAATAAATATTATTTTAAAACCCACAACCCAAACCCTAAAGCAAACCCAAAAGCACAGCAGTCCTCTTTCCTGTGCAGTTAGACAGTGGCAGCTGCCATTCTTTGGGGGAACTTGAGTAAATACTGCATTTAGAAAACCTTCTATGGAGTCATTTGGTTTTAGAGTAACTTAATTTAGAGGAACCTTGCTGTTCACACCCAGTCCGGTGCTGTTGCCAGTACCTGTTTTCACAATCTGATCAAGTCCCACCTTGTGTCAGGTTTCTGTTTTGCCTCCTGCCAGGCCTATTCAAGAGGTCTTTTAGTGCCTTTTCCTTTTTTTTTTTTTTTCTTAATTCAGTTGAAATGCTTCATATGCCCAAGGAACCTTACACAGGGATGGAAGGTTTTGAGTACCATGCTTGTGTTATTGCAGAAGGAAGAAAACCTAGACAAATCTGAAATTCTTAGAAAACCAGGCTTTGTTACTTCAGTTCTTTACAGAGCAGTTCATTTTGTTTAAAGAGCTTCTGCTCATACGGGAGAAAAGATGACATAGTTAGAATTTTCCTGCTATCTCATGGGTTAGTGCTGTGGTAAAAATCTGGATGCTTCTTATCCTGAGATCCTTCTTGCAGACACTGAAGCAGAGAAGGACAATGAAGACTGAAAAAAGTATCTGATAATTTGAATTGCTTTTCACCAGGTTAAATTTATATGGTAACTGAAGACCAAAAAATCTTGAAGTCTTCTGTAAAGTGATGAAGACATGTTTATAATTTTTAAAACAACTACTGCTATTAATTTCATGTACTTAGAGAAGCAAAATAAAACTTTGGGGGAAAAGTTTGTGTTAAGAAGTACGTCTGTTGTGTATCTCTTTGGTTCATAGGAAAAGTGCTAGGTTAATGGTTGGACTTGGTGATTTTAAAGGTCTTTTCCCTGATTCTGTGATTCTAAAATATACATGGGTAAGTTCTGCCCTTTGGTCACTGGTAACAGTCTCATGTACAGCTCTATGAATGGTTGTGTCTGGTCAGACCAGAGCTATGAGTAGTGTGGTGTCTTAGAAAACTGCTACTGGAATTAGAATCATAGAATCATAGAATAGTTAGGGTTGGAAAGGACCTTAAGATTCTCTAGTTCCAACCCCCCTGCCATAAGCAGGAACACCCCACACTAAACCATGCCACCAAGGCTTCATCCAACCTGGCCTTGAACACTGCCAGGGATGAAGCACTCACAACCTCCCTGGGCAACCCATTCCAGTGCCTCACCACCCTAACAGGAAAGAATTTCTTATATTCAATCTAAACCTTTCCTGTTTAAGTTTGAACCCGTTACCCCTTGTCCTGTCACTACAGTCCCTAATGAAGAGTCCCTCCCCAGCATCCCTATAGGCCCCCTTCAGATACTGGGAGGCTGCTATGAGGTCTCCACACAGCCTTCTCTTCTCCAGGCTCAACAGTCCCAACTTTCCCAGCCTGTCTTTGTATGGGAGATGCTGCAGTCCCCTGATCATCCTCGTGGCCTCTTCTGGACTTGTTCCAACAGCTCCATTCCTTCTTATGTTGAGGACAGCAGAACTGCACACAATGCTCCAGGTGAGGTCTCCCGAGAGCAGAGTAGAGGGGCAGGATCACCTCCTTTGACCTGCTGGTCATGGTTCTTTTGATGCAGCCCATGATACGGTTGCTTTCTGGGCTGCAAGTGCACACTGTTGACTCATGTTGAGTTTCTCATTGACCACCACCCCCAGAGAATGTGGAATCTGAGCATGACTTGAATGGTATGGAATAAGGGGTGGATAATGTCCTGGGTTCAGCAGTAGCAGTCAATTTTTCTCCTTCTTAGTAGCTGGTGCAGCTGTGTTTTGACTCAACTTGGGAACAAAACTGATAACAGGGATGTTTTTAGTTACTGCTCAGATGTTTTGTTCTGACCAAGGACTTTGTGAGTCTCATGCTGTGCCAGGGAGGAGGAGAGGCCGGGAGGAAGCAGGGACAGGACACCTGACCCAAGCTAGCCAAAGAGGTATTCCATACCATAGNTTTTGTTCTGACCAAGGACTTTGTGAGTCTCATGCTGTGCCAGGGAGGAGGAGAGGCCGGGAGGAAGCAGGGACAGGACACCTGACCCAAGCTAGCCAAAGAGGTATTCCATACCATAGCACGTCATGCCCAGGATGTAACTGGGAGTTATCCGGAAGGGCTAGCTCTCTCTGGGGTGTTGGAGGAGGGATTCGGTTGGTGGTTGGTGGGGCGTCGTGAGTTATCTGTCGGCGGTTGGTGAGATGCTGTATTCTTTTCCCTTGTTATTTCCTTTATCATTATTATTGGTAGCAGCAGTTTTTTATTATTGGTTGGTAGCAGCAGTGATTTGTGTTATACCTTAGTTACTAAACTGTTCTTATCTCAACCCGTGGGAGTTGCATTCTTTTGATTCTCCTCCCCATCCCTCTGGAAGCAGGGGAGGGTAAGAAAGGGGGGTTGAGTGAGTGAACGAGCTGTGTGGCTGGGTTTAAACCACAACAGGCCAGAATGCCATTGGCCTTCTTGGCCACCAGGGCACACTGCCGGCTCATGTTCAGCTGGCAGTCCACCAATACTCCCAAGTTCCTTGATGTTTTTCTCTTTGTTACTTTCTTATATTGTTGTTTTGAAACTCAGAAAAGCTTAATAATACTCTGTCTTCTGGCTGAGGTTGATTCTGAGGAGTAAATTAAGCTAATTTGAAGTGAGCATTCAATCAGTCAATCCCATCATTTTTGCTTTTGTAGCAAAAGAAGTTTTCTTCTGAAGTAGAATCTCTGTCTCTATTCTGTTGTTTAAAACAGAACACTTCTGCCTTTCTCTTAACTGAGTTGTTATTCATATATTTTTTTTCTGGGTCCATTTAGACATTTTTATTGCAGGCTTAGTAGTAAAAAGTGTTCTTTTACTAAACGTAACTGCAGTACACTCGCACACTTGTGTTCACACATGTGTAACATAAAAAGTGAGCAACCCTCCCCCCCCAGTTTTAATCTCATATTATGTATCCAAATATAGAAATCTAGAGGAAAATACATCTGCATTTATTACTCTTAATGTGCTCCATACTGTCCAGTTCTTTCTGGTTTAAAATATCTTTCAAATATTCAGTGTTCTTAAGAATGGAGCAAGACTTTGCAAAATTACAGGATAACGCCAGTTGGAAGGAACGTGAGGAGGTCTGTAGTCTTACCTCCTGGTCAAAGCAGTGTCAGCTATGAGATGAGACTAGATCTTTGTCCAGTCAGGTTTTGAAAACCTCCAGGAATGGAGACTGCACAACCTTTCTGTAGAACCTTTTCCAATGCTTCACTGTCTGCATGGTGAACAGACTTTTCTTTACATCCACTCCAAACCTCTCGTTTTACCTTATGCCCACTGCCTCTCATCATCCCATCATGCAACACTTTAGAAAACAGGCTCTGTTTTCTTGGTTATCTTTCTGCAGGTGCAGGAGGGATGCCTCATGTTATCCCCAAAGCTTTGTCTTCTACAGGCTATGCAAGCCTCATTCCCTCAGTCTCCTATAGGTCTTGTGTTAGCACCCTGGTATTTGGTCATGGGCACAATCCCTTGTTTGTCTGTAGCACTCCCTAGAGACCAGGCATGATGTAAGACAAAGGCTCATTGTCATTTGAAGGGGTTTGTGGCTTGTTATTTTGTCATTTGGTTTTTGTCTTGTGTAGTTTTCTTTTTTTACCACTATAGTTTTTATGCTTCATGTCAGCTGAAGTGTTCCATACACTTTCTGGTATTGAGAGGTATTAGTTGTTTGGTTTAAGTAAGTATTAAATAGAATAAGTCACTCATTCAGAGTTTTAATATTGTGTGGTTTAGTATGCTGTTTGCTTAGTTTTACTTGCTTACCACAAGTAGCTAGATTTGCTGAAGCCTTGGACTGTAAGCTGTGGACTTTAACCTAGATATGCTTTTGGCTGGAAATTTACTAAATTTCCTAGTAATTTTCCTATTAGCTGGTATAGAGCTGTGTTTTGTTTTTAGTATGAGAAGAATGTTGATAATGCACTGATGGCTTAGTTGTTATTGAGTAATGTTTATCCTACGTCTGAGACTCTCTTAGTGTCTTGTGCTCTGCTGACCAGCAGGTACACAAGAAGCACAAACCAGAGGCTGCAACCCTTGGCAGAAGCTGCAACTCAGCAAGAGCAGTTAACAGCCTGCCTCTATGGAGGTGGAGAAGGAATCCAGTAAAGTGTTAGAAGATCCCAGACCAAAAATCACAACTGGATTAAAAAAAGGCACGTGAAGAGCAGGTGCATACATTCTAAGGGTGTTATTGCCCAGGGATTTCTTTATTCAGGATCCCTCCCTGGAGGTAGCCAGCTCAAGTTGTACCACTCAAATTATTTCTTTTCCTGGAGTCAGACATCTGAAACTGTGCTGCAGGAAGCCTAGGGTTGCACCTGAAGGAGGAAGCACACCTAAGAGTGAATGTGTGTGTAAGGAAGGAGTCAAAAGGGGTATCCATAAGCTCACTGTGAAGGGACTCTGGTTTGAGCAGTTGAAGTCTTACATGGTGTGTGTGTGCCTCCTTGAATTGTGTGTGAATGCTTGTGCAGCAGCTTCTCCTCTACCACTGGTATTTCACCTTCTGTTTCAAACACCTCTTTACTGTGCATTTGTTGCAGTGAAGGTGCATGAGACCTGTACTGGAGCTTGCTGAAGAAATTAGAGACTGATGAGGAGCACTTAGCATTGAATGTGTGATACTAAATGTATTCAATATACGATAGCAATACAGGTTGTTACCATTAGGCCTTTTGCTTCTCAAGAGGCTCAACCAAAAAGCAGTCACTGTTATGGGAGTACAGAACAGAGATGTGAGTAGGAAAACAAACTTCAGGCAACAGACACCCTCTCTATGCAGCCTGTTTCATGGTGTTCTAGTAGAGAAATTTTTCCTAATGTCCACAGTCTGAACCTCCTAATCTGTAACTTGTGGCTGTCATCACATCTTTCTCCTGAAGGACTCACAGGATAGTGTGGGCATTGAGTACCTTTTGTATATGCCTACATTTTTTTCTTTTTTTTCCATAAGTGTAATTGTAGGAATATAGAAAAGTCCTGAAGACAGTGTGAGCAGTGGGGTATTCCGAGATAATCAGAGCTTTCTCTTGAAATTGCAGAGCTCAACTGATGAGAAAGTCAGTGAGTGAGGAAAGGCAGTTGCTGTTTGTGTGATACTACTAATTTAGGTTCTGAGTACTTGACATGCAGCTATTTAGTAAGCTCAGAATAACAAAGAACTATTTGAAGAGGATGGCTGTTACAGATGCTGTGTAATCAGACATCAAGGATTGGAGTGAAGATGATGGTTGCAAGGGAAGCTATGCATGTGGTAATTGATTCTCTCTGGAGAAAACAGTGCTGCTGAAAATAGTTGGATTGGGTGTGAATACTGCTGCGTTTGAACTGCTGCTGCCAGCTATTAATGATAGGCATGTCTGGCTTCTAACTAAAAATGTGGAGATATTTGGAGTGTTGAACACGAGTTTGATAGTCACTGAAGTGATTACAAGTTTGGGTTTGCAACCAGTTTCAAGGGCAGCCGGGCAACTGCAATGTGTCGCATCCAAAAGTTGTAGTGCCCTTGATGTCTTCCTTGTGTATTTGTGTTTGGTTCCTCTAAACCTTTTGAGCATTTGTATTGCTTGTTCTGTCAGGTTTCAACTTTCTGGCCTTCTCTTCAGCTCCTTCTAATTCTGCAGTTTCCAATATAGCTCAGGTGGTATTTTCCAAACTATTTTTGAGGTAGCTTGGGGGTTTTTTAGACAGTCATCCATGTTAAGCTGTTTAAATCTCTTCCATTAATTGCTTCATTGATTCAAAACTGTGATGGAGGAACACTTGGGGTATTCCCTTAGTTGTGCAATGTGTGCAGGTGACAACCATAGTCTGGCACATTGCTGATTGAACTACCTTTTAAGTCCTTTTAGCCGTTGCACACAACTGTCTGTTTTTCTATCTATCTACAGTGACAACCCCAACAGTAGTGGTTGTCTCTTTATTCATAGGAGCTCCAGTTGCTGTCCTTCAAGGGTGAGATTTTGAAGGCATGCAGGCTGATCATCAATGACAAATACCATAATCTCTTTTCTTTCAAAAAGAATTGAACATATTGCTCTTCTAAGCCATGTTCTCTTAAAATAACTTACCAGTTCCTGCTAGCATGTGCCAGTGCACACTTTATAAAACATTTTAATTGAAACCTATTATTTGTGGTATTTCCTTTGTCCACGTCCAGTGGGAGCTATTGGAATGAATGTTTCCAGAAGGCTTCATTTTGCATTGATTACTGTGTGGCTCCTTTTCTACATTCTGTACATGTGAAGCCTCATCTCTGGAATGTCTGTCTGGTCGAATAAACGGTTTAGGGAAATGCAGTTGTATGGTATCACATGGAGGGTAAATCCCCTGTGAGTGCATGTTGGATGCTGTACACTCAGACAGGATTATAAACACGTGGAGGCGCTTGTATATTACAAGTTTCATCTTGAAGATAGGAGCAAATCCAAGTTAATAATTTCTAGTTTCTCATTTACCCCATGCTGTTTCTTCATCAAGGCAAATGTCTTTTGGCTTCACTTAAAGGACAGGCTTGAAAGCCATAAATTTCTAGGTGAATGCTGGACAATAGTACTAATTAAGAAGTCCTGTTGCTGTGGTTTTAACTTTCTCGGCATGTGGGCCATATTGAAACATGTCTTCTGCCGTAAGGCAGAAGCCTCCTTATTGCTGTCCTGATGCTAAAAATGGGTGGAACTTGGGTTTTTTTTCTTCTTTTTTATTTTAAGCGTTAACAGCAGAAAGATGTGAGTGGCAGTCCTGAACAGTCAGTCTGTAGGAGAGAAGGGATGGTGTTCTGTTCCAAAATATGTATTTGGTTTTTTAAAAAATAAGTAGTATTTAACTGCTAAAATTTTACTGATTTTCGTATTTGTTATGCATCTCGGTGCTATTTTTGTGCTCTTGGCATTCACTCTTTTAGCCCAGCCACCTCAGTGGCATTAAAAAGAACTGGGAGTGAGCTGGAGCTGCAAGGAAGTTTCCTTTACCATTGCATACTGTTTAGTTACTCTCTAAGATACTTGAGTAAATATTTGATTTGTGAACTGATCGTCCTATGGGTTTTTTAGTCTAGATCAGTGTATTTTGTTTCTAGCAGTGTTTATTTTCTCGATTATCTGCTCTTAAGTATTGCTGTGCCTTTTGGAAATTGTGTTTTTTAACAATGGCCACTTGAAATGTTTTCCTTCATAGGAAAGTGTGGAAAATAGCCCTGGAAAGAACTGCAGGAGATCTTTCTCCAGGCCTTCAGAAAAATTATTTTTAACATCATTTTATGCCAGTGTATGTCAGAAGTATGCTGTAAAACCTAGTGATGGAAACTTGGACAATCCATCCCAGTGCTTAATTATTTTTCCCTGAAGACAGATTTTTCCTGATGCCTACTCTAAATCACTTTGGCCACAATCAAGTCAACTGCAAGCTTTTTTGGTCTCCCCCCAACATGCGTTCATGTTTTTTAGGTTAGTTGATAGGCTTCTTTCAGTCTTATTTACTTCAGATTTGGGATTTTTAATCTTTCTAGTGGAGAAAATCTTCTGGAAT
Organism: Agapornis roseicollis; assembly: GCA_002631895.1. Lineage (NCBI taxonomy): Eukaryota > Metazoa > Chordata > Aves > Psittaciformes > Psittacidae > Agapornis > Agapornis roseicollis. The sequence goes on from NDXB01005390.1 coordinate 216,519, forward strand.
GTGATCATTTTTACTTCCAGAGGCTGTACAACTTCTGTGTATGTTTCTTGGAGTGTGGTATTCCATAATATATTTCTTTGGAGTCTCTGTGAGTGGAGTAGAAAACTGTGGCTTGCAGTTACGCTCTAGTTCATGCTTTTCAGTGCAAAGACATTGGGGTTTCAGTATCGTGGAGCTGATTCAGCTCAGCTTGCCATTCACTATTACCCATTATAACACCATTATATCCGCTTGGAAGTACTGTATTCCCTTTCCAAGATTCAAATATTTGTATACTTGCCGTGTACTTGGAAGTCTTGGTTGCTGTTGCTATGGAATGTATGAAAATGTGGTTCTGAATCTGTTCTATGGAAAGACATGAAACCATCTCTGAAAGTTGAAAGTTGCGTCCTTTGGTTAAAGGCAGTTGACTCCTGTCTCCCATCTCTTCAGAAAAAGACACTGAACTGGTTTGAAGTGTCTTGTTAGCAGTATCATTATGGACAATGTGAATTGTTGGGTTTCTGTCAGTTTCAAGTTCTGTAAATGTTTTCTGTCAAGTGTATCCCTGCTCTCACTTCCTGGATCAGGCAATAGAGGGTTATTTTCTGTTGTGCAGGTTGTACAAATTTGTTTCTTCTCTGTACTGAAGGATTTTTATTTTCTATTTTTAGTTTTAGCTGGGGAGGGTGTTGGGGTTTTTTGTTTGTTTTTAAAAGGTAATGTGTGATTCTGGGTCATACTGAAGTGTACTTGTTTACATCCAGTTTTGGGACAGTAATCTTAACCACATAATCTAGTTAGAGCATTCCTTGCTCTTGTCTGCCTTTTCTTTCTTGCTGCTTATTCATACAGACATTCTGTGATGAATATGCCTGTGTTTCAAATCAAGTTTAGGAACATTTTTTGCCGTATAGTGTTCATATAGTCTGTATTTATCCTTCCCCCTGCTTCCCACCTGATGCAAGAAGAACAGTATGTATACCCAGTTTCTGAATCTCTCTGCCAATAAAGATCATCAGCTAGGCACTGTGACGATGGTGTTTCCTGAAGTTCATGGCTTGTGCTGAAGCTTCACAGTGACCCTCTGTGAAGGGCTCTGAAAGCTTCATCTCAGGATGAAGATAAGGGACTCTAACCGACCTCTGTTTCTGCACTTGGTGTGCTTCATCTGCAACGTGACAGTCTTTTTTCCAGCATGGGGGTGGTGAGTAATTATGGGGTTATCAGAAGTAGAGGAATCTGCATGTGGTGTTACCGCGGAGCCATTTGTAGCCTTTAAGTTGCTTTTTAAAGAACCTTCTGATAGAATATTTGGATTTATGATGTGTGGCTGTTGGATGATGCACAGATTTTAAAACCTTAAAAGCCACTTTTGGCTTTACATAAATGACCCAGAAAATATTACTATGGTGTTGGTTGGCTCTGGGCTTCCTCAGAGGATAGTTGTCTTTGTTTTTTGAATTATTTTTTATTTTAGAATTATTTTTAAGGCTTAAGCTATCTGTCATTATCCAGTCACAGAAAAAGGTCTTGGAAAAAGGTATAGATTAACATTGTAACCAGCCCAAAATCTGGCTCTACTGTGGGAAGAAACCAACAAACTTGGAACATCTTTACAGTAAACCAGACAGTCGACGAATAAAGTCAGGTAGGTGTTGATGCAGCCCGTGTTCCTGATGGTCAGGGCTGGACTTTATCTGGTGCTATGCTGCTTTGTAACAGTAGAGGGTACTGTTGGCGTAAGATTAAAAAAATCAGGTTTTTTCACACGGAGCTTGGATATTTTTTTTTCCCCCCTAATATATTGGTCGTTGGAGCTGTCGACATGTTATTACATAGTCATCTTTGGAGTGCAGCCTCCTCTTCATCCCTTCCATTAATGGATTTACTAAGTATGTCTGTGGACAATCCCCTAATTAAGCATGAATGTTCTCTCATTATTTTTGCTGTCACAAGAAGCGTTTCAAAGATGTGTCTTCTGATATAGCTTGTTTTCCTTCAGCGTTGGGGAAAGACTGTTCCTTCTTTGTTCTAGATTAAGGCACTGATTGTGCTGGACAGCTTTCCAGAAAGTTTTTCTTCTGGAGGTAAAGTATCAAAAGGAACAGTGATGTTTGGGAACAAAGTTCAGTTATTCCAGCTCTCTTCTTGGATGGGCTTACAACAATCTCTCCTCCTCTGTTTTATGTACCACATTCTTACATAGTCCCTGGCCACTGTTCACCAGAGTTATGTTTTATTTGAGTGTCGACAGGTGTGCAGTTATTTAAGACCTGCTTTTAAGGAATGTTATCACTTTGCCAGGGATCATTTGAATTCTATGGAAGGACCCGAGCTTTCCAAATCTAATTTTTTGAGGGTATAGTTACATGGTGTGTTGGGTTTGGTGTCAAACCCACTGTAAGTAACTGCGCAGTAACATTCTTAAGGTGTATTTTTGGTGGTTTTTGTCCCATGCTTTTTCAGTGATCCAGTTTACAACCTTCCCTACCCTATCCTGTGAGCAGTTGTCTTGGTAAGAGCTGTGCTGGGGGGAGTTGCAGTAATGTGCTGGTCCACACAGGGTGTGAACATTGCTTTGCTTTTGCTGCTGAGGTACTGTATAAGTACACCTTGAGATTGGTGTTAATTTGGGGTTGGAATTGGTAATACTGATGGGAGCAGGACACCTTCTGTTTGATCACTCCCATTTTTTAACTGTACTGTAACATACTTACATTGTTGGAAATCCTAATATGGGTCTATTTGATATTATGCTGGCAAAAAGTACTACTTTGGGTGAAGTTTTTCACTTGGCAAACTGATTTAAGCCATACTGTCAGAAAATACCCCTTGTAGGTGCAAGATATAGTAAATATAATAGCAACCTCATTTAAGTCCCAAGTTCTTCAGCTGCTGAGCCTTTCAGTATGGTTTGCCCACGTGGAAGTGGGCAGTTTTACTGGCACTTCAGTGTGATTTCACTGGGAAAAGACCTTACGTAGGCAAACTGGAAAGTTTATCAATAGGTCCCCAGTAACTGTTACCCCAGTCTGTCTTCATTCTTCTGCCTGTTTCTGGGATGGTAGGGTAGCTTTTAGTGATGGAGTTAGTTGGGAGGAGAAAGCAGAAGAGATATGTCTGGTGGAGGTTGAGCTAAGATGGAGTGGATTGAAAGGTATTGGTGTGCTTTTGGGTTTTGGCTATAGGAAACATTGGTATCCAGTGATTATAAATATGTTTTGAAACGTCACTCATGTTCTTTGAGCTTCAACCTTAATCCTTGTTTCCACTGCTTACCTTGAACCAGCTTTTTCTGTTCAACTGACTGTGGCAAACAATGCCATCCTACTCTAAACAGCAGAAGACCAAAAGGGAAAGGCATTTTGCCAGTTTGACCTTTCAACCAAGGGAGTTCTGGTTGTGATGGCTCAAAGAAAGCAACATGAGGGAATGTTTCCAGGGACTCTTTGAGTCTCCATTGTGAAGCTGTGCCTTCCGTGATATCACTGTTTATATTTTCACTAGCAGAAAGTGGGGCATTAATCCATTTGCTTGAAATCTTCTGATGGTTGAAATTTGGTCAATGCAGAACACTTCAGTCACTTTGAGTATGTAGAACTGCAAAGAAATTGCCCGGATCCTGTGAGCTAACTTGGGTAATTCCTTACCAGAAGACTCCAATTTGCACATTGTTGTATTTAAGTGGTTGCTTCTCTTATGAGAGCCAGTAGTAAAGAACAGTTTATTATGGGTAATAGTCATGACCTCCATAGGATCATTCTTGGATTTTCACTCCTGGTCTCAAATAGTAGCTTTAACAATACATTCCATTATCCTGGGAAGGAAATTCTTTTAAGTGAACTCTAACCTTATACTCAGTAGATTTATCCTGTACTCAACTTGGGATAAATTCATTTCTCACTTTGAAATGCGTTGTTAAGACTTCTTGCCTGGCATAGCATTAGCAGCAGAATGGAAGATTTGGCTTTTTTGAAGTTGATTCCACTGCATTTAATTCACTCTGAATCAGTCTAATGTGAGGGGAAGCACATGCGCTGAAACCCTGAGAGCAGTACTGAGTTAGAGCAAGGGTATTCACAGGATCACAAATAGTTGAGACTAGAAGGCACCTCTGGAGATCTTCTATGATTCTTCACCCTCATAGTACCATTGTTTTCTTTTTCTTATGTTTAAGTAGAATTTCCTGCTCTTCAGTTTGTGTCCATTGCCTTTTGTCCTCTGAGAAGAGTCCATCTCTGATGCCTTTATTCCCTCCCATCAGATTACATTACTAAGATCCTCCTGAGCCTTCCCTGCTCAAGGCTGAACAATCTCAGCTCTCTCAGCCCCTCACAGCAGATGCTCCAGTCCTTTAATCATCTTAGTTTGCTGGACTTGCTCCAACATTTGTCTCTTGTAGTGGGGAGCTCAGCCCTGGACCCAGCCCTCCAGCAGTGCCTGCCCAGTGCTGAGCCAAGGGGAAGGATCCCCTCCCATGCTCTGCTGGCAGCCCTCTGCCTAACGCAGCCCGGGATGCTGTTGGCCACCTTTGCTGCCAGGGCACATGTCTGGCTCAGTTCAGCTGCTCCACCAGGACTCCCAGGTCCTTCTCTGCAAAGCTGTTTTGCACTAGGTTGGCACCCAGCCTGTGTGGCATAGAGTTATTCCTCTCAAGGAGCAGGACTGCATTTCTTTGTGTCAGACTTCATAAGATTTGTCTACTGATTACTCCAGGCCTTTTCTCTATGTTTTGTCACAGGAGGCCCACATGTTCCCTAGCCTTCCTTTGGCTGCTACGTTGCATGTAGAAGTGCTTCTCGTTTCCCTTGATGTCCCTCAACATTTTCTGTTCCAGTCAGGCTTCGACCTTCCTATGGCTGTCTTTGCACACTAGGGCAGTGTCTTTATATCTGTCCTAGCTCACCTGCCCCTGCTTCCACCTCTTATATGCATTTGTTTTATGTTTAAGTTTTGTCAGAAGCAACTTGTTCATCCATGCAGGTCTCTTGATGCTTTTGCTTGATTTCCTGCACATTGGGCTGGAGGATTCTTGAGCTTGAAGGAGGTCATCCTTCAAAATCAACCAATTCTCCTGCACCTGCCTTCTCTCCAGGCCCATATCTATGGATTTCTCTGAAGCAGGACCCTGGACAGGCTGCAGTCTGCCTTGTTTCCTTGGCCTTGATTGTGACTTAAGGCTTGGTTCTATGACTTCCCTGGCTTGAGCTCCAGTAGCATTAATACCTCAGCCTACATTTGTGGTGAGCTGGCCAGGTTGCGTGTTTTAATGTGAGCTGGAGATTTTTGTATCTGGAATTCATACCTGGAGCGAACCAGACCCTGCCAGGTCTGGGTAGGTGCTAAATGTTTTTGCAGAAGGATATGCTTTCTTTTGGCATATTCTGAACTTATATTTATTGGTACATCTGTTCCTTATGTGTGCTGGTCTTCTGTACTAGTGCTGGTACTCATGCTAGTAGTCTGTCTGGTTCTGATGGCTTCACATAGATATACCTTAGAAAAACCTCCACCTAGCTGGATGGCATTAAAATGACTTGCTTGCTAGACCGATTTCCATCCCCTGTGTGTATGCCTGGAAGTAGGGCTTAAATTTCACAGTCTAGCTATGCCCTGGATTGTTCTGAGATCACAGTGTAACCCGAAGCGTTTCTTCATGGTAAAGATATGCTCTCCTGTTGTATCCACAGAAGAAAACCTGGCCTAGAGGAGTTGTCTGCACAACTACCCTGCAAATTATTATAGGCTGTTCTCTTTCTTACAGTTCCAAAATCTGTTCAATATCCACATGGTCATTAATAAGTTTTATATAGCATAGGTATGGCCAAGCTATAATGGAGTTCTGGCAAGTCATTCAGCTGCCTTTTCAGGAGTGTGTTTCTCAGTGGAGTTTTTCTGGTACCTTTTTTCAAGTTCTGCATCTTCTCCCCACACACAGTTACGTGCAAGCAGTGGCTGTACCAGATGATACTGAAGGGGAGGGGATATACCACTCTTAAATGCTGTACCTCAGACAGAGCTGCAGAATAACAGCCTAGTGAGTATCCTGTATTCCTGGTCAGCACAGATGGTGAAGTGCTGGCAAAGATATTTGCAAAGTGCTTTGAGAAGGCTCTGCTTGCTGTTAGTCACTGCCACCAAATTAGCTTAATTAAAACCAGCTGTGGGAAAGTGGTCTGCTGCAACTGATAAATCTCATTTCCTTCTCAGAAGTGTCTGTGGGCCTGGAGATGGTGATAACTCCTGCTTGCATCCAGTGAGGGTCTTAGGGTGATTCCAGTTCTCTTCCATATGTGCAATTTTGAAGTTGGCCCTAAATCCTGCTTTTGGCTTACATTTCTCCATATGGAGTCCTTGGCCTTGAGATGTTCAGGTTTGCGTGTCATGTTATTATGGTTAGTGTTGCCATTCCTTGATTTGGTTTGTGAGAATTAGTGGGCATGTTTGTTTTAGTATGGTTAGGAAAGTAGACCAAGGTTATCCAGCCTGAGAAAGATGCTCTTTTTTAAAGTTTAAAAGCCTTCCAGAACCAAAAGAACACCTTCCCCCACAACCAAACCTTGACTTTAAAAAACAACAGCTTAAGCCCCTTAGAAACATGACCAACATTCCTTTGTGATTTGTGAACTGGTGCCTCAGACTTCTGCAATATTCTTTATTCACAGAATGCCCTCCTCATCACTGTTTCCCTTCACTTAATCCTCTCCTCTCTTTCCCTATCATCTGTTCAGCTGTGCAGGCAATTTCATAGTCAAACGTACAGCCAAAAAGTTGCCTGTGTTGATGGCTTGTCACAAACCAAGAAGAAGCCATTTTCCGTTTCTGATCTGATCCCAGACCTGCCAACGTCAAGCTGTTGGTTTGGGGTTTTTTTGCCACCTACATGAAGTTGTTTCAGATGAGGCAGCTGTTTTAGAATAAGTTTAATAAAATGGCTCTTGCCTTTTATAAAGAGTTGTGCTAGTGGAGTAATCCAGAAATAGCAAAACCCTAAAATTTGTGAATCCCAGTGAGGCTGTGAAAGCCTGGCTGGGAGCACACTTCAGCAGGTGGCTGGAAATGCTAACAAGGAATGGGGTCTGTCATGGAGCGCTGTGGAAGGTTTGTCTTTGTGTGATTACAGTGGGTTTTCTTTGTGGAAATTGAATTCATTTAAGAATGGGAGTTGCTCTTGGCAGCTCTCAATTTCTCAGGTTCTAGCTTTCAGTGAAATAAAGTTGGCAGTTTCACACAATCTTCATCAAAACTATTTGATGTATTGGTGATGCTGGGACTGCTGAATACTGGATGACTGTTCTTAAGCAAGCTTTTGCCTTGTCTTGTTATTTTGATTAACGTAGTCCATTGAGCTGGGTTGTTTTTTGCTTTTTGGTTTGGTTTTGGGTGAGGTTTTTTGTTTTCTTTATCCAGAGACCCTACAAATCCTCTGAAAGTCTAAATGGCCACTTAAAAAAGCAAAGCTAATATGGGTGTTTCAGAGGCATAACTGAACATCACAGATCCGCACACATTGTGGATGTGTGTGACCAAACAAAAGAGTTGTATCAATAATTACCTTTCTACTGAACTTATAAAATTTTAGTTTCTTCAGTATCATTCCAGCACATAATAACAATAATAGTAGTAGTAATAATCATAGAAAGATAGAATTGTTTGGATTGGAAAGGATCTGAAGATCGTCTAGTTCCAGTTCCCCTGGAACATGGGCAGGGACACCTCCCACTACACCAGGTTGCTCCAAGCCCTGTTCAGCGTGACCTTGAACACTGCCAGGGATGGGGCAGCCACAGCTTCTCTGGGCAACCTGTGCCAGTGCCTCACCACCCTCACAGTAGAGGATTTATCCCTTATATCCAACCTAAATCTCCCTTGTTTGGACCCAGTGATGATCATCATAATGATGGTGATAAAGTTACTTAAAATGTTGGCTTCTTTCAAACATGCAAAATGCTTTGTGACTCCCACATACAGTCATCCAAGATTTTTGGACACAATAGAGCAGTTGAACCTGGTCATACCATTCATCTGCATGTAGTTACCTGATAATTCACTCAGTTTTGCATGAGTTTCGTATTACTCTAAGCTTGATTCCTGACAAACAAGGATCATCTTAATACAACTTATCATTGGACAGCAAATGTTCTTGTAGCTGGAGGTGAGACCGGCTTCTCTCTTTAGTCCTTTCCTGCCTGTGGGAAGCGTCCCCTTGGTTATGCTTTTAGCCACTGCTGACTTGCAGTTACGTTTTTAAAGAAGGTTTGCTTACTTTGTGAAACAATTTGATTAGATGCTCAGCAGTTTAATTCCATTCATCCTAAACTGGAAGCAATATTTCTTAGTATTTAACCTTCTGGGTGCCTTAAAGGCTTTTTTTTCTTGCTGGCTTGTTTTTCTGCCAAGCTATTTTAAAGGGATTCATTGTATTTTTGTATGTAGTGTGATAGGACAAGCACTTTTTCTTTAGATCATCTTCAGCTGTATTTGTCCAAGGGTTGGGTGATGTGATGATCAACTCCCAGTGGTGCTGCTGCTGTTTGAAGTAGTCTTTCATTGTTCTACAGTTTCTTCACATGAAAATGAGGTGCTACTGACAGTATTTGATTCATCAAAACATAACAAAAATAACCCAGAGATGAGCTAATACTTTTTTTTCTTCTTCAAATCAAACACTGTGTAAAAGAAAATAATAGAAAAATAAAATCCAGGTGTGCACTGTTCAAATTTAATGTAGTTTTGTTTTGATTTTTTTTTTTTTATTTTGGGGGCTTTTGTTCATTTGTTTTTTTCCTCTGAGTGTGGAAGCTTTCATAATCAGGCGAATACCCAGGGAACTGAATAGCATTTGGTTTTGGCATCTTTCTAGGACACACAGATGACTTCTGGAACATCTTTATTTCAGATTTGTATGTGTCAATGTTTGTTTGGTTTAGGACCATGCAAGGCTTTTGCATAGATGTGGTGCCTCTTATAGACTAGTTAGCATGCCTGGAAGGTGAAGACATGCTGACAGCACACAAGCTGCTCTTCAAGATACTTGGCTTTGAAAGAGCATATGCTTGGTATCAGTCTGTACATATCTACTATCTACAAAATCATGTGCTCTGTAGGACCTCGCAAATCCATTTTGGAAGCTTCATGAGTTTTAGGATTTGACAGGCCAGAAACCCCTTCAGATTTTGGAATCAGTTGTGGTGATGCTGTTGAAAAAACCAAACAAAACCCCCAAACTTCCCCCTGGTTCCAGACTGTAAAAAACATGAGCGAAAAATGGATCCAACAGACTTTCTGTTCAGTTGCATGTTAATAAATGGTCTGGGTCCTTGTAATGCAAAACAAAACAAAAAGTGGAGCATTGCCAGTTTCCAGAGAAGATGCTAAAAACCCGCTTCTATTCAGATAGTTTATGCTCATACACTTCTTGTTCCTTACTTCTTTGTTACTTGTTTGTGATCTGGGCACACACAGGAGAGGTGAGCAGTGTTGCTATAAAGCCATACATATGAGCTTTTTGGCAGTTATTCTGGCAGATGTTATGTGCACTAAGGTTTTGGGAAGCTTTTGACCACTGGCTTAATATTGTAAGTAGTAGATCATTTTCAAACAAACTCAAGAATGTGAGTTTCCTGATGGAAGTATTTACCTTTCTGCATTTGAGGAAGGAGAAGTTTCTTTGGGCTTGCTGAGAAAAGCCAAAACACAGAAGATTTTGCCACACCAGGGAGAGGGAGGGGGAAAAATGGTTGAATGGCTCCAGCAGGCATAAAAACAAGACCAGGCTATTAAAGTAGCTGTTGTTCTAATTGCCATTAATTCCATGTAGGTATCTGTATTTATGTCAAACAAAGACAATGTGCAGCAGCCTTCCAGAGCTCTGTGACAGTTGTCTGAGTACATGTAAGACCTTGTCACTAATACAGTTCCTGTGCTTTAAGGTTAAAAGCCCATGTCCATATTTAGCACAAATGCTATAAGAGTAAAGCCATTTATTTCCAATCAGCAACGTTTTGTATTTTATAATAGCTATGGTAACAGTATGTATTTTGCTTGCCCTATGGAAATACTTTTCCTTATGGCAGTGCTGTGCAATAACCTGATTGAGAAATGTTAGCATCTTTGTCTATAATTTGAAACTGAACTAGTTTTGAGGACCAATTTAAGGGTATTTTGTTATCTCTGTAGTTTCAAGCAGCTAGTATATAGTAAAGAGTAATAACGTTGGATGGTTTAGTGGGAGGTATGCCTGCCCATGGCAGGGGGGTTGGAACTGGATGATCTTAAGGTCCTTTCCAACCCTAACTATTCTATGATTCTATAAAGTTCTGAAGGTTTGTGTTTGTTTTCTTTTTTTAATATGGAAATGGCTTTGTATTCCAAAAGTTACCAAAAAGTGACGTGTGAGCACTAAGAAAACTGAAGGGATTATGCTATTTTTTTAATGATTTGAAATAAATAGGTTAAAATTACTTTAAACATACTTTAAGAATTTTCACCTTTTGAAGTGTGTTTGAAAGCAACCGGAGAGCATTGGCCAATGAATTTTTGTTTACATCTGTTTTGTCACCAAAATATTATGTTGAGTCTGACTCTTAGTTTGCAAATGAGGTACTGAAGTATTTTCAAGGGCGTTATGTCCCAGTGAGGTACTTTAATTAAAATACTAAGGGAAAATAAAATAAACAGAATTAGGTGTGTTATATAACCCTCCTGTCCAGTATTTTTGGTTAAATAATTGCTAGAGTAATGATTAATAGACAAATTCCACATAGGATCATTAGATTTAATGATTCAGTAGTTTTCTGTCTTAAAGCATGTGGTTAAGTTTATCTTGTAAATATTCTGAATAGTTAGATCCAACTCATGCACAAGTGAGTCTAAGTACAATTTCCCTCTGATATATCCAGTGTTCAAATTTGCTGTTAAATTTGATTATAAAGACAGCTGCAATGTTGTCTTGTGACTGAGATTATCTAGGAAGCACTAATAGTGGCCCTTTTAAGATACGTGTGTTAAAGAATTCATAATTTTGATGTATCAGCTGGAGATACAAATTCAGAAGAAGATACAGATCATGAACCTGAACCAAGTTCTTTACATTTGAGTACACAAATACTCTATTTCTCTATGAAAAGAGAGAATCTCTTATTAAGAAACAAAATATGGTTTCACTTTATCTTGTTTTGATTAAGGACTAGTACTACCACTGATGATCAGGAAAATGCTTTTGAGCTGAGCTGGTACTATCTTGCTGACCCATCTTTTCACATTTGTTCCTATGTAATTCCCTTCCAACACCCATTTTCTCTCTTGCTGCACGGATTGTAAGCTTAGAAGAGAGAATTCTTACTGTTTTGTAATTTATTGCATGTTCCACCATGGAATTTGGGTGTATGACTGAGTTAGTGCAACAATAATAACTGAAACAAAGTATGAGACTTGGCTTAAGAGCGCATGAGCTCCTTAAACTACTGAGAATCTGTTTAGGATTAATTAAAGGTCTTGCTCTGTTGAGAGAAAAAACTCTCGGACACCAGCTCTATTGGTGCAGTCTGGCCTGTTTGTTTTTTGTAACTTTATGGTGCTGTACCTTCTCTAAAATTGTGTTCTCAAAGCCAAGTATGTTTTCATTGAACTTCTGCAGCACCTTGTTCTCTCCTCCTCCTTTGCATTAGTGTGAGGTGTCCCTGCCCAAGGCAGAGGGGTTGGAACTAGATGATCTTAAGGTCCTTTCCAACACAAACCATACTATGATTCTATGATTTGAGAACTATCTGTTTCTTCTGGAAAGAGCAACATAAGAGATCAGTGGTGTTGGCCTTCCCTGAAACAGGGAGCTGTGAGGGGCACCAAGGAGCTACACATAGCAGAAGCTTGGAGTGAAGCACCGTGTTATCCTTGTGCCCAGAGTTTCACTGGTCATGGCACTGTGAAGTTATATAGTAGAACCAAATAAATGCTGATCTTATGAGCTAAACATCAGCCTTTCCTGCTACCAGTTATTTGGGCACTGCTGAAGACAATAGGAATGTAATATCCTTCTGAAGCATTTGCCAGCTGGCTCAGGACACCATGTCTTTTCATTCAGCTCATTCATTGTGGAATAAAGAAAACTGGCATGCTCAGAATGTTTTAAAAATACATCTGTTCGGAACATGAGCGTTGTTTCTCGCTTTCTTAATTTGTCACTTCATTACGAGTGTCCTGATGGGAAAAGGGTGATGCACACACAGCAAGTGCAAAACTTGGTTAGGCTCCATGAAATTCATAAAAATTCATTAAAGAAAGAGTACTACCTCTTCTAAGTTCTGTACCACTAAGACAGTTGTAGCTTCAATTAAATGACAAGGAACTGGGAGCTGATAGAGACTGATTTTGCAGTTTACTATGTTTACAATGTAGCTGTTGATAATGCCACATAAAGTTATTGAGGCAAGTGGTAATACTGCATTATACCCATTCTTACCTGTCAAGCCTTTTTTCCAAGGATCTGTTGAAAAAAGTTGGTTGTTTCTTTTTACAGATGAGAAACAATTTGATCCAAGAACTTACTCAGGATCTCAGGTTATAGTGACATTGCCCATACTGGCTGTGGTTTAGTTTGGCCATGAGTATGCAGAAATAAGCTCTGAACCTTCTGTGTCTTTGCTTCCTGGGGCAGAGCTTCCGCATGAGCCTCATCACTCTCTGCTGGGTTTCTCGGTGTAGAAATGGCTCCAGGCTGAGGCAAAAACGGGACCTGGTGGCCAAGGCAAGGAATTTGGATTCAACTCTAAGCTTGGCTGTGAAGTCCTCTGTTGATAAAAAGGGTGTGATGTTGGGTCAGCCACAGAAATGAAGAGAGAACCTGCATGGCCTACTTTAATGCTTTTGCAGAAGGGTATACTTTCTGTTGGCATGTTCTGAACTTACATTTACTGATACATCTGTTCCTTATGTGTGTTGGTCTTCTGTGCTGGTACTTATGCTACTAGTAGTCTGTCTGGTTCTGATAACTGCACACAGAGATACCTTGTGCTTGAAAAGTTAGTACTAGGTTGGAAAAGAACTTGTAGATCACGAAGTCCAGCCATTGAAGAAGATGCCCAATGTGAGAATCCTAATGCTGATGTCAAAAGTCAAGCATAAGCCCCAAGATTTATTTGAAGTTCTCATGAATTTTCAGATCTGGACCCAAAAAATCTGTGAGGGATATCAAGATTTCTAACTTGTATGTGAGGGCAGTATTTAAGGAGATGCTGGTGAGAGCAACAATACAGAAACTTTTCAATCTTGTACAGTGCATAAGTGAATTAATACTTAGATCAGAATGAAATCTTTCCATTCTTACCATATTTCACAATGATATGCATTCTCAAATGAGGTGAATTTTCCCCAACAGGTACATAATGTGAAATGAGCACCTGTCTGTTGTTACCATGTCTCCTTATTCATACAGATATAGTCAGGTGACACACAGGACAAGCATTCAATTTAATGCAACAGAAACCCCATAGTGCAGCTTTGTTTTAAGACAATTTAATAAAGTAGAATATCCAGAGTTTATTGGAAGTGTTCTTTACAATCAGATGTGTCCTGTTGTTGAGTGTCTTTTTCCTTCTCATAAAGGGAATAAGTTTGAACTTTGAACCTCCATCTCCTACCAGTTGCAGACAGCACTGAGCTGAAACTCTTCATATGGATTCCTTGCCAAAACTTTCACTCCCTGTACTGCTGTAGCTTACACACTTATGATTAGGAAGAGTGCCCGTTCTGTGCATGTGTCAGATATATTCCTCATCTTAGATATTGAAAAATGTTAGACTAACATTGCTCAGACAATACACTTGAGAATCTAACTTCTTGTGGTGTCTAAGCATGGAACACTACTGACTGTTTTTCACAGAGTACATATGTAGGAGCTGAGATTACTAGTAAGAGTGATCTTATATGTTTCCTTTGACCTTCACTGTTGCTGCATGGTGTGGTGCATAGGAGGTTTCAGAATTAGTGTCTTGAATTTTGAGTAAAAAATGTAAGTAACTCAGAACATCCTTGAGGCTGCAGTACAGAAGATGTTCTTGTATTGACCAGAGCTGTTGACACAGAGCCATCTCACTGTGTTAAGGAAAAGGTGGATAAGTAGGAAAACCAGTTGTGCTTTAGAAAAGAGAGCTTAATAATGTGGAATAAAGGGGGGAGGGGATGGACACATGACTTCAATATGGAAGCAGGACACTTAATAAATTAGTAGGATTGCATTTATCATTAAACTGAATAAATTTCTTAGCCCTTCACTAAATTTGTCTATAGCATGTAAAAGAAAGCATTAGGAAGTGAAGGATGCCCTGTCAAGTACTTTGTAAGTGCAGGCAGTTGTTCCTGTGTTTTACCAAATCTGAGGAAGGATGTTTATCCTTTGGGTATCTAAGTGAGATCTTTGTGAAATAGAACTGAAATTATATAGTTCCCTTCAGTTCCTTGGATATAAAAATTATCCAGAATGCTGCATAGTCATGATAAGTGTGGGGTTTTTCCCTGATACTTGTTTAATTTAGGGTAGGGGATGTTCTGTAATGTATCTTCTTTCCAAATGAATCCTGACAGTAGATGTTTTCTGAGAGTGTCGCTGCCTTTGTGGCCTTAGTTTTCTGACTAGATGAAATAGAAGATAGTTTTTATTCTCACTGGCCTTTTTGTCGCTAAATTATGAAGAGTTCTGCATTAAGTGTTCTTTCTCTGGTGTATGTAATGTTATAGAATATTGATCTCAAATAGAAAATGAATTTTGATGGCTATTGGGGTATTTGAGTATGGAGCTGAATAGCAGATCCTTCTCCTTATGGATGGTCTTCTAATTCTGCCATTAAAAAACCAGCACTCAAAATCTTTAATTCTGACTTCAAAATTTTATTCTTTAATGTGGTTCCTGCAATTGCTGTCCCCAGTTCGAGTGATGGAGCTCTGCAGCAAATCTGGTCGCTGGTCAAGCTCTAGTGGTAGAAATTACATCAAATAAATACATGTTGCAGTTCTGTAGGAGTCCATTCAAGTATCCAGAATGAGGAACTTCACAGTGATCATGCATACAGGAAAGCAGTGCAGAACTCAGAGCTTGAGTCTTTATATGAGTATGTGCCAAATTACAGACCTTATGTTGCTATGTATTATCATATTCCCTGTTTGGCTTGGTCTGTAGAGCGTATTTCTGTAATGGTATGTGGTATCAAGGCTACGTTAAGCCTTTAATAATAAACTTATAACTCCTGTGGGACTGATGGTTTGTGGTTTCTCAGGACCACTTCCAAAGCAGCACGCCATCATTTTTTTTAACTGATTTTTTAATATATTTTTTTTCCTGGGGAAGTTGGTTTATTGCTAAAGTCTGGTTTGGGTTTTAAAAGAAAAAGGGTAAAAAGTTATTGGTTCAGCTTCTTTGGTTTCCAATAGGATATGACAAATATCTGCAAGTCTTGGAGGGAGAGTCTGTAAAAGGCAAAAAAAGTTAGTGGCTTCTCAGGGGGACTCACTGTAGAAGTCATAGCTAAAATTCTGAAACAGCACTTAGGTAAGCATACAAGTTATATATATTGATTAAATGTGGATCATATTTGCTGTTCTCATTCTGTGTTGCCGCTGCTTGTTTTCAGTTTGTATATTGCATTTTCATCAGCAAGGAAATCAAAGCAAAGACAATATTTGCACTGGAAGTTGATCTATGTATTTGCTTTTACATGATCTCAGGAACTTGACATACTTGGGCTGTAAGAGCTGTTTCCACACATCTCTTGAGTGCAGCACCCATGCATGATGATATTGTTTATCCTATGGTGTTTGTATCTGTTTCTTGGAGTATGAGACTTAAGATGTTTTCCCACATGTCCTTATTTCTCTGTCTCCTACATATCTGCTTTTTGTTGGTCAGGATCATTACTCCTTTAAGAAGACCCAAGTCTTCATTAATTTTTCTGTCCAGAGACTACAGTAGTGGAAAAGATATGGCGATCAGTAAGGAATAGCAGTTAAATAGTTACCTGGTGTCCAGAAATGCCTAGACCTAAGGTGCACAATATATGCAGCAAGATGAATAATTTGTGTTGGGGACAGGCGAGTCATCAGGTCTGGTGTCATCCAGGCCCTGAGAAAGCTCACAGTCAACAAAACAGGAGGAAGGAATTGCAGGAGACCTAAGATAGAGGACACTGGAGTGGAAGAAGAAAGTGTGTGTGTGACAAGGGGTCAGTGACAGTTGAAGTGTGTAGCCTTTGCCTTGAAATACAATCAGTCCTTGTACCTGGGGGCTTATCTGGACAGTGATGTAAGTGCAGCAGCAAAAGCAGCCACCTCAGGTTTGCAGGCTTTTTTGTTTGACTTGAGAACTGTGCAAGCCCCGTTGCGTTCAAGGGCAAGTGCAGCTGTATGTCCAGTATGGAGGAGCATCGTTAGAACGGAGTTTAATTTGTTCCCAGAGCTGCACTGAGTGTGTCTGCACAGGCTGTCTTGGAGCTCCTGGTTCCTGAACCAGACAGGATCCTTCTGTTGGTTTCATAGTAGCGAGCTCTCCTGGAATAGGGCTCTCATACAGCATTACTTCACACTCCAAAAGGGCTTTGGTGCAGCGCATTCAGGTAGCCTTGCACAGCACAGTTTTTTGGGGGGATGATGACGCAGATTCATGTGTTGGTCCAATTTTTCATGCTGTAGTTGGATGGTGGGTGGGAAAAAAAGTGACCCAGGGCATAGTCCTGATGCAGCTTTGACCCAAAGGTGACACAAAGTGACCCAAAGCAGCTTCGCAGTCTGTGTGTTGAGGTCACAGCCATTGTTATTTCTGGCACTAAGTGCCTTCTAAGGAAGTGAGTGTTTCTGCTGTCTTTGCTGCTTCTGATGGATTGGAACAGATCTTTGGGTCGGATTGGATCAGATCTTTGGATCTTGGATTGCATTTGGACTTTGCTATATCTTGGTTTTTTTTTTTTTCTCCCCTTTTCTTTTAAACTGCTGTAACCAATTAAAAAATGATTGTAGCTAGCATAAAACAGATGTAAAAGGCTGGCACTGTGGTGTGTGCAGCCTTAAGCTGTGCATATTGGCAAGTTATTGGAAGTCAGATTTCATGATTTGGGCATAAAGGCTTCCCTTCAGTTAAGAAGGCAGTGAAAAAAAGCCTTAAACTGTTTTATGGAAGTAGGCAGCTGAAAGATTAGGGACCACTCCTTCAGGCATAAACACTTCTTGGCACCTGAAGTGAGGGCACGGGTCAGTGGGTATGTTTTACACTGTGTCTTATTAAATTTGGAAGTGCAGAGCTTTTAAAGATTGCCTTTGAAACACAGAGTGAACTCAGGGGCTTGGGGAAGGCACTGGGCACAGACTGTGCAGCCACTTGGTCTCTGCAAGAAAACCTCTAGAAAGCTGGGAGGATTTTGCCCTGTGTGATGACTGGAAGAGATTTGAAGCTAGAAGCATAAAAACTTTTCTTATTATGTTCATGGAAACCGGACTCGGTTTATTTGCAAATAAATCTGGCTTGCCTCAGAGAAATGCTTATCTCCATGAACTTCTGACAAAAATAACCCGTAGCTCTGAATCTGGCTAAATGCATAGCTGGGTGGAAGAAAGGTGACACATGGTTATCTTCTCAGCTTTTTTCAAGTTTATAACTTCTTCCCTTTTGAAGTGTCAATACCAGAAATAAACACAGTGTTTTAATAAAGATCCATGGCTTGTGAAATCACTTGTGGGGGCAGAGGGAGAGTTGATTGTGATACAGGTTATTCACAGTGAATTTGATATTGAAGCCATGAAACTAATGGAGGATTGAACTGGAAAAGGGAGCTCACATACTCACTCTGCTTTTTTTGGTTCTGTGAGGAAGATGATGTTCTTAGTTAAAGGAATGAAACATACTATTTTTGTGGGCAGCAATAATGGTATTAATTTGGTGCTTGCAATGCTTTTCAGCCATTCTTAGCTAAGTCCTAATACTTCATGTGCAGTGTTTGAATGCAGAATATATTGCAAGAAAATGAACAACATTTAAATTTGGCATGAACTACAAAGCAATACTTTATGTTGATAAAAATCTCAACAATTTTTTATAAGTAGAATCCCAGAGAGACACTTCAGAATTAATTGATGGCAGATGAATTTAATGCAGTAAAAATGAATTGACCCCCTTGCCATTTAGAATAATATAAAGATGTCTGAATTTTATTCCCCAAAGAGGAAATACAGTTGTTAGGTCCAGATGGATTTTTTATTTTTATTGGAGTAAGTTTTGAGACTGGTAATATCTTTTTTTTTTTTTTAATGTTCCTATGAGAGTGTTGGATCTGGGACAGCACAGGCCTGCTTGTAACAACTGATTTAAATCGGGTTAAATGAACAGCTTTACTGGGTTTATTTTGAAAATTAGCACTTTCTTATTGAATTTGTAAGAATTTGAAAATAAGCACGGGGATGATATACAGTATAGAGAAGCCAAGGGCTTGTGTCTTTGTCAAGTTGTCAGCTGGAATGTGGTAACTGCCAATGCCTTTGATTGTTGCCTGCCCAAATATAAGGTGCTGCAGCAGGAGCTTAATTGCTTTTCAGCATGCTAAATCTGATTGTGCTTGGGCTTTTTGCCTGCAGTAAGGGCTTGCACCAAGGCAGCTGCTGTGGTTGTGGGATCAGTTGATCACACCTGAAGCCTGAGTCATGAAGAGACGAAGTCATGAAGGGATTCAATCTATTCATTTAGCTGAAGATGAAAGGCAGTTCTGTTATTGCTGTGTCAGCTTAAAGCTTCTGATTCCATAAAATTAATCCTATTATAGTGATTTGTTCTTTGCTATGTTTTACCCATTATCCTTAAGTTCTGGGCCTAAGTCTGTTCCACTGGTGGTGTGAAAGCATTTACTAGGCATTCTCCTTCAGTTGGGTTTCACATCAAAGTGGATGGCTTACTACCAGGAGGCTTACTACCAAAATAAGCACTGGCTTGACTCAAGAATAAAGCCGGAAAAATATCCCACCATTGAACATGGTACCATATTGCAGCTCTACTTGGAACAGAATGTCAAATTATTACTGATAAATTTTGCAAACAAGTTCTAGGCTGGGAGAATGGTCTATGAGAAAAACAGAGGACTAATAAAATTGTCTGGATCGTGGGGTAAGCTAAGTGCAAGCAGACACTAAGGGTTTATATGTGGCCAAATGTCAGTTGCATTTATAAAAACTAGGAACTGTAAACCACAATTGGTGCAAATCCTGCTCCATCATATGAAACAGTGACTAAAAGTATTGAGTATTAACTGTTGAGCAAGAGTTGTCATTGTGATCATGGATAAAGATGCTATTGTGATTCCCAGATGGCAAAATAAAAGGGTATGAAGTAGGGAGATTTTTGTTGATGCTTATTAGCACCTGTGCTATATATAGTACAAAGGTGAAGGATATTGATAAATTGAAATGCATTCAGCAAGGGAGCTACCAGTATGATTGGAGATATGGAAAAATGGTGAGAACTGAAAAAAGTATAAAGTACTTGGCTTAACAGTTTCAGGGAAGAGCTGAATTGTAACAGGCGAGTCCCCTAAGTGGGAACAAAACACTGATAATACATGTGATAAAAGAACCCTCTCCAGTCTAGCAGTCAAAAGTGTAATATGATTCAGTTTTGGTAAGGTGTACTAAGCTTATTAAGCATAAAATGAAACTAGTTTCAATAATTTTATTTTTAAGTTGTGGCTACTTTCTTTATAGGGTATTGACATTGTGATTTGCTGCATACTCCAGCGTTCTGCCTCTGCTAGATGCCTGTTGTTTTGTCTGACTGGTGAAGAAGTTGTTCTGCTTCTTGGCAGAAGGGAGCTTAAGGAGTTATTTAAGCAAAATAACAAGAAAATGTTACAGCAAGAAATGGTGCTAAGAAAAAGGGGAAAATGAACTTGTACTCTTGTGTTACAGATTCAGTGGTTCTTTCCTTTGACTCCGTTGGACATACAATAGGCTCAGGTACAACATTGCCTTCTTCTCTATCTCCCACCTCATGACAAGGCTTCAACGTAACTTGACATGGTAGCCATGTTGGGAGGCAGGTCACTGAGTCAGACTTCGGTGGGAATCAACCACCAAAGTGGATAAATAGGTCCTGGAGCAGGTTGCCCAGAGAAGCTGTGGCTGCCACATCCTTGGCAGTGGTCAAGGCCAAGTTGGATGAGGCTTGGAGCAGCCTGGCCTAGTGGAAGGTGTCCCTGCCCATGGCAGGGGTTGGAACTAGATGGTCTTCAAGGTCCCTTTCCAAGCCAAGCCATTCTAAGATTATACAGCTCCTAAGTGTAGTGGAAGTGTTAAGGGTCTTAGTGCAATGCAAGGATGAACACTTGGGACCCCTTCTGTTACCCAGCAAGACAGATGACTTGGACACGTTATATCTGTTAGTGATGCAGTTTGTGCTTCTCATGTGAAAGGCATGAAGATGATGTCACCCACCAGCTGAAGAAAAACTGTTCTATGCTACTAGGAGAGTTTCTCAGCTAAACAAACAGTTGAGTTATTTGGGGAAACACATCAGGAATGCTTCCAGGAAGGAGAAGGTGAAAGAGTTGTAGCTAAACAAATGGGGCTGGAAACTTTTCATTTTGGGTGGAGAGTTACCAGCATTATCAAACCCCAAGGCAAATCCTGTCCAGTCTAATTTTCTCTGAAACCTGAATACGAACTTTAGTTAAACTGAACCAGAAGTCAAAAATTCTTTTGTGTGGAGTGCACTTCATGAAAGCAGCACCTTTCCCTTTGGCTAAATGTAATGCATGGGCCATAGCCAAGGCACACGATAGTGAGCTCAGTATTTGATGAAATTCAGTTTGTGGTTTATGTATAATGATGTGCAAAGGAAAGGCTAGGAATTACTCTTAGAACTTGAAACACCTTCACATTTAGAAGAGATGTTATTTACTGTCTTGCAGAGAAGATAATAATCCAAGTGAAGGTTTAGCATTTTGTCTTGCTTGCTAGCCTTTCCTCTTAGGTTGAAAGGGGGAACATGTTGCCTTCCAACATAGCACCTGTCTTCTGCCTGCACAATTTGAAAGAGAGCCTGCTGCCTGACACTAACAGCAAAGCTTGAACACAGATTTCTAATTTACTAACCCCTGAGCTAGTGGAAGTAACTTGCTTTGGTTACAACACCCTAAATGCTTTCTGCTGTCTCTGCATCGTCTCTAAGACGTCTATTGGGAAATGGATCTAGTATGGGTGCATGGACTGATCTCGGAGTATTTCTGGGATGCTGTATGCAGAGTGGGTATGTTGTGTTTATAGGGAGAAGAAACCCTCTATTAATTCTCTATTAACTCCTGTGTACTATTTAACATCAGCCATAACTGAAGTGTGTCTCTGCCTCCCTTCTTCTGTACTGGGTGATAGTTTCTTTAGCAGGGGGGAAGTTGCATAGGTTTGAGATAATAAATTTGTGAGTAAAATTCAGAGAAATATTTTTGTTACAGCTGGGTATGTCTGAATTGGCAAACCTACCATACTGGAGTTATGCTGGTACAGACAAGGCCAGAATTTGCCCTGGAGTACAACTTTTAAATATTACTACAGATTTATTTCCTTCCCCCCCAATACTATTTTGGCTTCTAACTGATGTGAAAGCACTTAACCCTGTGGATAGCTTCCAGTGCAGCATACCTATGGAGTTAATCATAAATGTTATGATACTACCATTGGGGTGGTGAACTTAGTTATGAAAAATAGTTCAACTGCTCCATGTCTTTTGGAGTTCTGTTAATAGGGAAGGTGGGAGATATGTTAATGTAGCCAGCGGATTGACTGGGCCTGTTTTAAAAGCACTGGTCTTTGTTCTGCTTATATACTGCAATTGGTTAGGAGTAAGACAGTAAAACTTGATCTTTTGTAAACCTTCCACTGCAAGAAGATTGAATTTCTTCATTGAAGAAATATGAAGAAAAAGTCATATATTTAAGAAGGGAGGTTCAGAAATGTCCAAGAGAACTGTATGTTTATTACTTTCATATTTAGTCCTTTGCATTCCCTGTGCTGCAAACCTTAACTTGCGTGTGTGTAATAAGATGTCAAGATGTGTGATGTTTGCCCAACTGAGGGATAGCTTTCCTTGTTGAACAGGAAGGAGAGAGAGAAAAACTGTGGCTATTCTGCTTCCGCTGTCCATCCCACCTCACCTTGCTGCAGACCCAGGAAAAGACAGAGCCCAGAAAGAACCCACAGAAACAATGGCAGCTCCAGGCCCAGCAATTCCCAGTAGGTGATGTTTCAGGTTGGGGTAAGAAGGGACTGAGTTACATGTTTTGAAACAGAAAAATACATACACCTTTTTATTTATTGGTCAGAATCAAACAGCTGTGAGTAACAGTCTCCCTGCTAAGTTTTCATGCTGCATAAAACTAGTACTCACTGACTTGTATATTGAACAACTGCTTAGAATTGCTCTTTTTTAATTGTTGATCATGCTATGTGAAGGGCAGTATCTTGCTGCAGCTTCTGTGTTTTGTTTGAATTGACTGTTAGTCCTTATCTTGGTTTTCCCCTTAACTCTTTGTCCCCTGCAAATGTCAGTTTTCAGAGAGGCTGGAAATCTGTCCTTATGCATCCCCGATTAATGACATTCTCTAAGTTCTTTTGGATAAACCTTCTGAACTAAGTGTTCAGAAGATCATCTGGCTATGGAGCTTTAAAGTACTGCTTCATGGATTAGAGGACAGGAGAATCAAATGTGCTTGAAGTGAGGCTGAACTCTCTGAGGTTCATGCTGGGGTTGAGCCCTTTTGAGTCCAGATGTTTTTGTGATTCTGTTCATGACTGCTCCTTCCCTTGAAAGACAAAGTTTGAGCAGCAAAGATAAATGCTTGATGTGAGGTCTAAGCCAGTTTTACGGCTGAAATTGTTTAAGAAAGGAGGGTGTCATGCTCTGAACTTGGGAAGTATTAAGCAGGGCACAGGGTATTTGAGGAGACCTAGATTTCATTTGCTTGCCATAGACAGCTAGTACTCTTTTCCCCTTGCTCTCCTCCCAGTTGTTTTACTTTGTTGCTAGTAAATCAAAAACATTGGACCTTGAAAGACAGATTTATGCCCCTGCTATTTTTGTGTGAGACTTTTTTTCTACCTCCTGTGTCTGAGAACAAGCAAGTGAAGTTTTTCTTCTCCAAGCCTCAGTGGGATATTGTGCATTTAATGTGTAGTTTTCCCATCTCTTAATATGCTTGCTGGAAATATTGAAGTTCTAAATACCTTATGGCTGTAGGCTTACACTGTTGGAGATGTGTTTAATAGCAGTACTGGCCACTGGTTGTAGAGCAGTTGTTCTCACTGCAGACTTAAAACATGATAGTTTTAACATCTCAAGCAACCAACTGTTATCTAGGTCTTGCTCAAATTCTTCGAATATTTTAACTTTGTTGCTTTTTTCTTTTAAATTTAATTTTTAACCCTTATGAAAAGTTCAGCTTGACTTATACAAAGAAAATGGAGCTTCTGAAATTTGGGTTTGAGTAGCGTATTTGCTGTGGCTCATATAAGGATGCTGGGGAGGGACTCTTCATTAGGGACTGTAGTGATAGGACAAGGGGTAAGGGGTTGAAACTTAAACAGGGGAGGTTTAGATTGGATATAAGGAGGAAGTTCTTTACTGTGAGGGAGGTGAGGCACTAGAATCAGTTGCCCAAGGAAGTTGTGAATGCTCCATCCCTGTCAGTGTTCAAGGCCAGGTTGGACAGAGCCTTGGGTGACATGGTTTAGTGTGAGGTGTCCCTGTCCATGCAGGGGGGCTGGAACTTGGTGATCTTAAGGTCCTTTCCAACCCTAACTATTCTATGATTCTACTTGTGAAAGCCCCCATGCATGAGCATGCTTCCAGATGCTGAGTTCACAGTGATAGTGGAGTAACCATCTGAGAGATTAAATCCCTGCTTATTTAGGAGTTTGCTGTTGGTAATTCCTTATGCTGAAGTCCTCAACCATTGTGGGAGAAGCTGTGAGAACTATGAAGGAAACATGTTTCCTTCAGCTGCTGAAGATGCTCAGATAATCATTTTGTGAAAGACGAGAAGAAACCTGTGTCAGTCTCAGCTCCAGAGTGAATTTGGTGACTACTTGCCTGTGTTTTGGATGGAGGCCAGGAAAAGGAATAAAACTGAAATCATCAGTTATTAGATTGGTAGAACAGTGACAGATTGCTAGCATGAGAGAGAAACACTGGTGATGTGCAGAAGATCACTAGCATTTTTGGCTTTATTGATGAGAATCTGGCAATGTAGGTGGCTACAATTACAAAGTATGATCTTTTCCAGGTTTCTAGGTTAAGTGTATTTAATTTAGATATGTTAATAGAGTTTGTGAGGCTCTGATAAATCATCTTGGTTTGAGAAAAATAATTTTAACTTACATTTGGACCTGATGTGTTTCTAATTTGTTGGGGTTTTAGAGTTGAGGGGTTTTTTCCCTTAAATTGATTATCTGACTGTCTTATTGCTATGTGGTAGTGACAGAAAAGGAGAAGTGAACTTATTATGTTGCATTTTTCTTCATTCCAATAAAACAGAAAATAAAAGGGATAGATTATGGGTTTTTTTCTGCTCATTTTAGTGGCTTTGTTATTTTCAATCTTGATTAATGAAGTTCTATTTCATTCTTTATTTCTTTGAGCTGTGGACTATGGGAGCTGCTTGAATCTTGGCCAATGACTGTCATGTATTGGTTGCGTAGTCCTTACATACCTTTGCTAGCACATTCAGTATCATCATCATCTATCTTCCTCTTAAAGCTCTATTCCCTCCAGCTGAAAATACAGCTGTGAATGAGTTGAGGTGCAGATGCCAAGAGGTGGCTTAAAGAATAATTTGAAATGAAAGTATTTTAATGGGACTTTATCATGTGGCATATCTCTGCATCAAGTCAGTACTTCTTGTAGGTCACTAAAAGCCAATATAGATTACTGTTCCGTTAATATTGGTCTTGACTTTTATTAGGAAATATGATACAATTTCTAAAATAAAGAATATGCCGGAAGATGCAGTAGGGCAGCATTAACTCCATTAGCTGAGTGGATATGTGGTAGTAAATGAAACAACTGTTTGGGAAGGGTTGCAGACTGGCTTTAAAAAGATGACTCTCTGGGAAAAGAAAAAGGGAGTCATACGCAGTTCATAGGTTCATTCTAGTATGCTAGAATGATCTCTTCTTTTTTGTTTTGTTTTGTTGTTTTTTTTTTTTTAAATATACCTATACTAGAGGTAAGACAAGGAGGCGAAAGACCTTCCTGACTCATACAGCACTATCAGCAGGGAATTGCTTTTTTATTCTTTCTGTGCCTAGGGGATGAATAATGTTGTTGCAGTGTCTAATGAAGGAGACCCCTCTGGTGTATTGCTTTCCTCAGGCTGTAAAACTGGGCCAGATGTCTTCGGGGGCCCCAGTCAGGAATTACACGTGAGGGGAACCTCCTTGAATGTATAGAGCTGGAAATTACTTCCTTTCACTGCTAAATCTGCATGAGTAAGTAGTGCCCTCATAATTGTCAGTGTCGCCAGGACATGCAGGGGTTTGTGACTGGAGACAGATTTCTCCTTTCACCACCTAGAACTCGTAGGTTTCTCTTTCAGCTGTGCTGATAGTGCTTGGTGTATCATTCCCATCAGATATGGCTGTTGTCATCAGGTGCAGTATCTGGAAAATGAATGTTGAGCTTGGTGTAGCAGGAATGGTGGTTTTGGATCAGTTGCACAGTCTGTGAATGTTCTTAATACATGTAAAATTCCATGTTTTGCTGACAGAGTAGTAGTGTTAACAAAGTCCTTTTGCTCCCCAGAAAAAAAGAAAGCTAAAGCTTTCTTTAATGTGAGGCTACATTTAAAGTTGTTCAAGAATCATTTTTTTACATACATGGTGTATTTTTACTGAGCAGGGAAGAGCACCAAGAACTGGTCTAGGGTTCTGGTCACCAAGAACCCTAAACCCCAATTTACCAGTACAGTTGGGGTTCTCCCTGATGTCACTTGGACAACCTTGGAGGAAAAGGAATTAAACTTACATGCACAAGAGTAAATGGGGGTGAGGAGGAAGCTGGATCAGACAAGCTTGCCATCTATGCTGGACAGTGCTGAGGAGCCCAGAGGGAGTCAGCTGTACCCCTTCTGGCTTTACAGCCTTCTCCCCCTGCCCAGTTAATCCAGCCTCAGGAAATACTGCTTTCATCAGTAAGTTTATCACTGAAGAGGTTAAAGTGAAAATCCTAAGGAAAGGATGCAAGATTGAGTCCTTGTTTGTCCAGTACTTTTTTGTTGCTCGGTAATCCTAAGTGATATTTTTTAACCCTGGAAGAAAATCTTTGTTTTGTTCTTTTCAGTTGATCATAGAATCAACTAGGTTGGAAAAGACCTTTAAGATCACCAAGTACAGCCATTACCCCAGGACTTCCGAGCCCACCACTGAACCATGTCATTCAGGGCAAACTGATCTCCCTTCAAGATCTCTCCTCATGGCTGCCCCTCATGATCTCCACACTTGTAGCCACCCTTCATCTGCCTCTCACAGTTGCCCACACTGTATGGCTGCCACCCCTACCCTCCAACCCCATTATGGCCCCCCCTCACAGCCCACAGCTGCCCCTGCTTTCTGCTCATCAGCTTCCCTCATGATGGCCCCTCACAACTGGCTCTCACCCCTCACAACCACCCCTCACATCCCGTGGCTGCCCTTTTTCTCCCCTCATGGCCACCCCTCCTCTTCCTCTCATGCTCTCCCCTCATGGCCGCCCCTCCTCTTCCCCTCATGATCTACCCTAATGGCCTCCCCTCATAATCTTCCCTCATGGCCACCCCTCCTCTTCCCCTCACAATTTCCCCTCATGCTCTCCCCTTGTGGCCACCCTTCCTCTCCCCTAATGATCTCCCCTCATGTCTGCCCCTCCTGTTCTCACGATCTCTCCTCACTGTCTCCCGTCACAGCTGCCCTTGCTCTTCCCTCACAATCTCCCCTCATGGCCGCTCTTCCTCTCCCCTCACAATCTCCCTTCATGGCTGCCCCTCATTTCCCCTCAAGATCTTCTTTCGTGGCTGACCTTCCTCTCACCTTCACCATCTCCCCTCACAGTGGTTCCTCAACCCTCATGGCCACCCCTCCTTTCTCTTCATGAGCTCCCCTCATGGCTGCCCTCCCTCCCCACTCATAATCTCTCCTCACAACCGCCATTCACCCTTCATGGCCACCTCTCATCTCCCCTCACAATCTCCCCTTCTCTCCCTCATGATCTTTCCTCATGGCTGCCTCTTGTTTCCCTTCATGGTCTCCTCTCATGACCGCCCCTTCTCTTGCTCACCATCTTCCCTCATGGCTGCCCCTCTTTTCCCCTCATGATGTCCCCCTCATGGCCACCCTTCCTCTCTTATGATCTCCTCTCATGGCTGTCCATCCTCTCCTCTCATAATCTCCCCTCATGACTGCCCTTCATCTCTCATGGCTGACCCTCCTCTCCCCTCATAATGTCCCCCCATGCCTGTTCCTCCTTCCTCCTCACAATCTCCCCTCATGACTGCCCCTTCTCTCCCTCCTGATCTCCCCTCATAGCCACCCCTCCTTTCCTCTCATGATCTCCCCTCATGGTTGCCCTTTTTCTCCCCTCATGGCCACCCTTCATCTCCCCTCATGGCCGCTCCTCCTCTCCCCCCACGGCTCCCCTCATGGCACCCCTCGTTTCCCTTCCTAATCTCCCCTCATGGCTGGCCTCTCTCTCCCCTTCTGATCTCCCCTCACAATCACCCTTTTCCCTGCCATGGCCACCCCTTGTCTCCCCTCATGGCTGCCCCTCCTTTCACCTCATTATCTCCTCTCATGACTGCCCTTCACCCCTCATGCCCACCCCTTCTCTCCCCTCACGGCTCCCCTCATGGCACCCCTTGTTTCCCTTCATGATCTCCCCTCATGGCTGCTCTCTCTCTCCCCTCATGATCTCCCCTCACAATCACCCTTTTCCCTGCCATGGCCACCCCTTGTCTCCCCTCATGATATCCCCTCATGGCAGCCCCAACTTTCACCTCATGATCTCCTCTCATGACTGCCCTTCACCCCTCATGCCCACCCCTTCTCTCCCCTCACAGCTCCCTTCATGGCTGCCCTCTCTCTCCCCTCATGATCTCCCCTCACAATCATCTTTTTCCCTGCCATGGCAGCCCCTTATCTCCCCTCATGGCCGCCTCTCCTTTCACCTCATGATCTCCTCTCACAACCACCCTTCACCCCTCATGGCCACCCTTATCTCCCCTCATAGAATCATAGAATAGTTAGGGTTGGAAGGGACCTTAAGATCATCCAGTTCCAACCCC
>NDXB01005391.1:0-19624 GCA_002631895.1 Agapornis roseicollis
ATGCTCCCATACCCCCCAGGCTTGACACCCCCCCATCAGCATACCCCTGCACCGCAATACCAAAACCCTTCCATACCACTCCCCTACACCCTCCCACACCTTCCCTCTCCCCCCGGAGCACCCCAACACACACGGGCTGGTTCTCTCTCCTTTAATGCTGCCCATAGGGGCCCCGCCAGCACCCGATTGTCCCTCGCATTCCCACCCCGCCGCCATTCCGGGGGGCCCTGGGCGGCCCGGCCGCCCCGGCACAGGTTTTGGGGGCTGGTGTAGTGGTGGTGGGGGGGGGTGTAAACATTTATGGGGGTCCCGGCCCCCCCCCCGGGGTCACCCCGGGGCAGCGAAGCACCTTTTCCTCCTGTCTTGTTTTTGGAAAAAGAGTAAAATTGGCCAAATTCCCCCCAAAATACAGCCGGGGGGGAGGGGGGGGTTAGTGCGGGCAGGGGGGGGCGGGGGAGCCCCCCACCGCACCATGCCGTAAGTCAATGGGGTGTCGGGGGGCACCGGCGGGCGCCAGCACCAGTCCCCGCAGGCACCCGGTGATGCCGGAACGGTACTTGCCGGCTGTCAGGCTGGGGGGGTCCGGGGCACCGCCTGCAGGACATGGACACATGGGGACATGGGGGACACAGGGGTGTGGGGCACCCTGTGGGCTCACCCCGTATCTAGTCTCACCTGGACATGGGCATCGCACCTCCTATCCCATGGCCCATCAGGTGTCCCATCCCATGTCCACCCCATGTCCCACCCCATGTCCCACCCCATGTCCCAACCCATATGCACCCCAGGTCCCATCCCATGTCCAACCCATGTCCCATCCCATATGCACCCCATGTCCCATCCCATGGCCATTCCATGTCGCACCAGGTATCCAGTCCCGTGTCCCAGTGCATGTCCAGATGACCCATACTGCATCCCACCCTATGTTCCCTCCCATGACCATCCCTGCCCTGTCCCATCATGTGCCCCCACCCCATGTCCCATCCCATATGCACCCCATGTCCCATCCCATGGCCATTCCATGTCGCACCAGGTATCCAGTCCCGTGTCCCAGTGCATGTCCAGATGACCCATACTGCATCCCACCCTATGTTCCCTCCCATGACCATCCCTGCCCTGTCCCATCATGTGCCCCCACCCCATGTCCCATCCCATATCCATTCCATGTGCCACAATGTGTCCTATCCCATGTCCCATCAGGTGTCCTGTCCCATGTCTCCCATCCCATGGCCATTCCCTGCCTCGTCCCATGGCCCATCATGCCTCCCCCCGCATGTGCACTCTGTGTCTCATCCCATGGCCATCCCATGTCTCACCATGTGACTCATCCTGTGTCCAATCACAAGGCCATTCTATGTCACATCAGGTGCCCCCCATCCAATGATCACCCCATGTTCCATCATGTGTCCCCACCCATGTCCCATTCCATGTCCTATCAAGTGTCATGTCCCGTTCCATGGCCACCCCCTGCCCTGCCCCACGTCCCACCAAATCATCCCCAACCCAAGTCCTTCCCATGCCCCCTTCCCTGTCCCATTCTGTGTCTCCTTCCTGTATCCCCATCCCATGTCCCATCCAGTGTCCAGCCCAGGAACCACCCCTGTCCCATCCTGTGTGACCCCCATGTCTCACCCCTGACCATGTCCCCCCCATGTCCCCTCTGTCCACAGGTGCCACCGTACCCACGTAGATGCTGCCCTCCGTGTTGGCCATGATATTGATTCCTGGGGACTCCCCACTCACCGGCTCCTCCCCATCCACCTGCAGCTGCCCACGACGGCCCTCCCTGCATGGCACCGTCAGCACCCATCAGCACCAGCACTCATCAGCACGGGCACCCATCAGCACCCATCAGCACCCTCACCCACCTCGACACCGTCACCCGATGCCACTCGCCATCATTGATGGGGTCTTCGGACATGATGGTGGCCTCACCACTGCCCAGCTGATAGCTGCAGGGTGACATGGGCTCAGCACAGAGGCACCCACGGGTGTCACAGAGCACCCCAGGGTGACACCGGGTCCCCCTCACCTGAACACCAGGTGCCCATCCTTCAAGCCTAGCCCAATGAAGTCTTTGGCTTTGCCACCCTCTCTGGGCTCCTGTGGGTACAGTGGGGCAGTGAGCGTGGTGGGGGCACCCTGACCACCCCACGAGGGGGCTGAGCACCCCAGGGCCCCAAGCACCACTCACCGCCCCGTGCCACAGCACCAGCCCCTCAGCACTGCCCGTCCGCAGCTCCAGCTCCATGGTCTCAGGTGCCTCAGGGGGCCTGTGGGGAGAGAGGATGGGTTGATGGGTGCAGGACCCAGGGGGGTTACAGTGTGCAACGGGTGCAGGACCCAGGGGGGTGCAGTGCTGCAGAGGGTGCAGGACCCAGGGGGGTTACAGTGTGCTATGGATGCAGCACCCAGGGGGGTTACAGTGTGTTATGGATGCAGCACCCAGGGTGTTGCAGTGCTGCAGAGGGTGCAGGACCCAGGGGGGTTACAGTGTGCTATGGGTGCTGGACCCAGGGGGCTTACAGTGTGTTATGGATGCAGCACCCAGGGTGTTGCAGTGCTGCAGAGGGTGCAGGACCCAGGGGGGTTACAGTGTGCTATGGGTGCTGGACCCAGGGGGGTTACAGTGTGTTATGGATGCAGCACCCAGGGTGTTGCAGTGCTGCAGAGGGTGCAGTGCTGTGTGAATCTGCAGCACCCAGTGGGTGCCATGGCCAGGCTGTGGGTGCAGCACCCACCGGGGTGCCCCATCCTTGTCACTCACCCTCGGGGCAGGAGGTGGCCGGGCAAGGCCAGGTATGAGCCATCCTGGAGACTGACACTGAACTGTCCTGGGGCATCTGTGGGGGGGGGATATGGGGGAGTCACAGGGGTCCTTTTGGGTACCAGACATGGGCAAATGGGTGCTGGACCTACCACTGCCCCCGCTGCCCTCCTGCCAGTCCTGCTCCAGCTCCAGGGCCAGACCTGTGGGTGAAGGATGGGGATGGGGTGCACGTGTCCCTCGTGTCCCCAGGGGTCCCCCCGTGTCCCCCTATCCCCACTCACGGTGCTGGCAGAGGGGGCCACTGTACCCGGGTGGGCAGAGGCAGGCGCTGTCGGTGCAGGTGCCACCGTTCAGGCAGGGCTGGTGCGGGCACCCTTCCTCCTCCTGCTCGCAGCGCGGCCCTGGGGACACCCACGGCAGCACCCCATGAGGAGCGTGCACACGTGTGTGAGCCACATGCACATACGTGCACATGTACACTGCATACTGCACACACACGTGCAGCAGACGCACCCCCTTGCAGGCTACACACGTGCATATGCACATGTCTGTAGCACACATATATGCACATGCACACACAGCACACATGCACAGCACACAGTATGCAGCATGTGCAGGCATGGGGCAGATGCACTCATAGCACACATGCATGCACAGCACACATGTACATGTGCACACACAGCACTTGCCATACACAGCACACACACATGCACAGTGCACATGGATGCACAGCGCATGTGTGCACATGCACGCACAGCACACATGTACATACTGTGCACATGCACACACAGTGCGCACGCATGCACACATCCATGCACATGTCCATGCACACATACACCCGTCCAAGCCCAAATCCAAGCACACATGCATGTACTCGTCCAAGCACACCTTCATGCACACATCCATCCATGTACACATCCATCCATGCACGCATCCATCCCTGCACATATCCATCTACGCACACATCCATGCACATGTCCATGCACACATACACCCGTCCAAGCCCAAATCCAAGCACACATGCATGTACTCGTCCAAGCACACCTTCATGCACACATCCATCCATGTACACATCCATCCATGCACGCATCCATCCATGCACGCATCCATCCATGCACATATCCATCTATGCACACATCCATGCATACATCCATGGACACACACCTCCATCCATGCACACCTCCATCCATGTACATACATCCATTCACATACACATCCATGCACACACACCCACGCACATATCCATCCATGCATGCCCATCTCCATCCATGCACACACATATCCATTCACCTCCATCCATGCACATATCCATCCATGCATGCCCATCTCCATCCATGCACACACATATCCATTCACCTCCATCCATGCACTCATCCATCCATTCACCTCCATCCATGCCCACCGCAATCCATGCCAACCTCCATCCATGCCCACCTCAATCCATGCACACATCCATCCACCCATGCACACACATCCATGCCCACCTCCATCCCGCACTCATCCACTCACACACTCGCTCTCACCGCTGAAGCCGGGCGGGCAGCGGCAGCGCGGGGTGGCCCCGGGCGCTGCGGGGCGCAGGCAGCGGCCCCCGTGCACGCAGGCGGCCCCGGCGCAGGGCGAGCGGGCCCGGCACTGCCCCACGCCGCTGCTGCGCAGGAATCCATAGGGCAGCTCCAGCCGCTTCCCGTTGATGGACACCTGCGGGGGGGCAAGGTAATGGTGTGCGGGGGTCAGCCCTGTCTTGCGCCCCCCGAGGGTACGGGCTGGGGCTGGGCTCCGGCTCCCACCTCTCCGATGCAGCCCTGGAAGGAGGCGTTGGTTGGGGGGTGCAGGGGCGGCTCGGTGCCCCCCAGGTAAAAGGGGGAGCGAAGGTTCAGCCCCAGGCTCTTGCCGGGTGAGGAGCGTTTCACCGGCGCGGCCTCATCCACCACCAGCGTCCCGTCCTTATGCACCCGCTCGGCCATCACCCAGTGCCACTGCCCCAGCGCCAGTGGCTCCGCGCTCCGCAGGACTGCCGTGCCTGTGGGAATGGGGTGGGGGTGTCATGGGGGAGCGGGGGACACCAGGGGTGGTTGGGGGCCAAAGTGATGCCAGGGGACCCCAGTAGTGTGATAGTGATGCCTGAGGACACTGGCAGTGCCTGGGGACCAAAGTGATGCTGGGGGACCCTAGTGATGTGACAGTGATGCTTGGGGACCCTTGCACCATCTGGGGACCAAAGTGATGCCGGGGGACTCCAGTGATGTGACAGTGATGCTTGGGGACCCTTGCACCATCTGGGGACCAAAGTGATGCTGGGGGACCCTAGTGATGTGACAGTGATGCTTGGGGACCCTTGCACCATCTGGGGACCAAAGTGATGCCAGGGGACTCCAGTGATGTGACAGTGATGCTTGGGGACCCTGGCACCATCTGGGGACCAAAGTGATGCCGGGGGACTCCAGTGATGTGACAGTGATGCTTGGGGACCCTGGCACCATCTGGGGACCAAAGTGATGCCGGGGGACTCCAGTGATGTGACAGTGATGCTTGGGGACCCTGGCACCATCTGGGGACCAAAGTGATGCCGGGGGACTCCAGTGATGTGACAGTGATGCTTGGGGACCCTGGCACCATCTGGGAATCAAAGTAATGCTAGGGGACTCCAGGGATGTAATTCCCGGGGACCCCAGTGACATCAGGGCACCCTGGTGGCATTTGGGGACCACACTGGTACAATGGGATACTGGCAATGACTGTGGAACTTCGCAGCACCTGGGGACCTCAATGAGGGCCAAGGGACCCCCAGTAACTCCAGGAGACCCCACTGATGTCCGATGACACTGGTACCCCCATGAGGCCAAGGGACCCACGTGCTACCAAAGGACTCCAACAGGCCAAAGGAGGACCCTCGTGACACTTGGGGACCCCAATGATGCAGGTGCATCCCGGCAGCACCAGCTCACCCCACCTCTACCTGGTGCCACCGGCAGTGCCCCAGCACCCCCGTGCCTACTCCAGCCCACCTGAGCCCAGCTCGTAGCGGAACTCAAGGTGGCCGCCGGCCATGAACAAGGCCACGAAGTCCTCAACCGGGGCGGCTTTGCCGGCGCTGAAGAGCAGGAGCCCATCGGGAGCCAAAGGCAGGAACTCGGCCTCCACCCGCAGCTCATGGTGCACGTTGGTGAGGGGCGGGTAGGACACGAAGGCTCCGGCCTCGCCAAAGGACGGCACCGTCACCGCCTCGCCTGTGGCATCCCCGTCAGCACCCAGCATGTAGGACCACAGCCCCATCCACAGTGTCCTCAGTGTGGTCCCCATCCTGTCCCCATCTCCCCAGGTTGGTACCCAGACCCGTGCCCATCTTCCCAGAGTGGTCCCCAGTCTCCCCTTCCCATCACTCCCATCTCCCTGGGATGGCACCCAATGGCCCATCTCCATCACATCCATGAAGCCCATCTCTCCAGATGGAGCCTATTCGCCAGGCCCCATTGTGCCTGCATCCCCAGGCGGATGACAGCCCCATGTCCATGTCTCAGGGTGGTCCCCAGCCATATCCCCACCTCCCTTGGGTGCTCCCCACCCTGTGTCCATCTCTCTTGGGTAATCCCCCCCATGCCCATGTTCCCAGGCTGCTCCCCACCCTGTGCTCATCTTGCTGGGGCACCCTCCATTGCATGCCCATGTCCCCAGAGTGCTCCCCACCCCATCATCATCTCACTGGGGTCATCCCCATCCCATGCCCGTATCCCTGTGGTGCTTCCCAGCCATATCCCCACGTCTCCAGGGTGGTCCCCATCCCATAACCCTGTCCCCATGATGCTCCCCAGCCATATCCCCATCTCCCTGGAGTGCTCCCCATCCCATGCCCGTCTCTCATGGCTAGTCCCCACTCTATGCCCATATACCCAGCGTTCTCCCCACCCCATCCCCATAACCCCAGGGTTCTCCCCACCCTATCCCCATGTCCCCAGCATTCTCCCCACCCCATAACCATGTCCCTGGAGCGGTGACAGCCCCACGTCCCCCTGCGCTCACCCTCAGTGCACCTCTCCCCGCTCTTGCCCAGGTGGCAGCGGCAGGTATAGCCTGTCCCATCGGGCCGGTTGACGCAGGTGGCATCAGCCCCACACGCCTCTATGGGGTGACAGAGAGCAGTGAGCACCCACCCCACACACACATCAGGGTGACGATGTCCTGCAGGTCAGGGTGTCCCTTACCTGGGTGACAATGCGACGCCTGCGAGTACTCGCAGTTGCTGCCAGTGAAGCCATGGGGACAGCGGCAAACGTAGGTGCCACTCTCGGCGTCCTGGCACACACCACCGTTCTATGGGAGGGTGACATTGGTGTCAGTGATAGGTGGCCATGGGTTGCCATGGGTGAGCATCACCCTCCCCCCCCCTCACCCGGCATGGCTGGTCCTGGCATGTGGGACAGCTGGTGATACCGTGTGCCTGCAGGTCCATGTCCCCAAAGGCCACCTCCTCCCCTTGGATGAGGAGCTGGCGCACGCAGCCTGCGCAGGGATGGAGATTTGGGGTCATGCCATGCTCAGCCCCACACGCACCACAGTGCCCCCCAAACCCCATCACTCACCCATAAACCCGCGGCTGAGCCCTGTCTTCTCCACAGCGCTGAAGTCGGGGTAACCCCCCAGGTACAGCTCCTCGTTCAGGTCCAGCCCTTGAAACCTCCCCTGCGGGCACACAATGGGATGGGTGCCAACTCCAGCACCCTGATCCCCATCCAACGTGCACAGCACCACCCCAAAGCTCTACCTGGGAGGTTCCATTGACCGGGGGGTGCCCCTCCAGTGCCAGCGAACCCCATGTCAGGTTGCGGAGCAGCCGGATGGTGTGGTACTCGCCCAGGCGCAGTTGTGTTGGGTGCCGGATGGTCGCCATGCCCGAGCCAGCATCAAACCTTCGTTGTGGGGGACACAATGCGTGCAGGTGGATGTTGGCACCCATCTATCCCCCCCTTTCCCTTTCCCAGCACCCACTTGTAGGTCTCACCTGAACTCGGGGCGCCCGCCCACCAAACCAAAGGAGATGAAGTCGGCACCGCTGGTTTTGCGCTGCCCGTTGTAGAGGAGGAGCCCTATGGGGTGGCAGTGGGTCAGGAAGGATGGGCCCCAGCAGGGCATGTCCTGGGGACCCCAAACTACACGCAGGGTGGAGGAGGAACCCCCCCATAGAGTGTGGAGGGGCTCAGATGGACAGGGAATGGGAGGTAAAGGAAGGTGGGGGGAGGATGGAGGGAGGGTGGTGAGGGAAGGGAAGAGGAAGAAATGGAGGGGACATGAAGGAACATGGAGGAACATGGAGACAACATTAAAGGACATGGGGGGATATGAGTGGGACATGGAGGGACATGGAGGGACACGGAGGGAACATGGAGGGAGAAGGAGAGGACATGGAAAGTATGTGGAGAGGACACGATGGGGAGATGGAGGACATGAGGGGACATGGGGTGACACAGGGGTCCTGTCAGGCCTCACCATCAGCAGCGTCTGGCCGGAAGGTGATGAGGATCTCAAACCTCTTGTAGGCGTCCTTGATGGTGGGCAGGGGCAGGAAGGAGCGGGGCGTCTGCCCAAAATAGGGGAGCAAGCGCTCTGTGGGATGGGGGGTTACGAGGTGAGTTAGGAAAGCCCACACCCTGTCTGTCCGTCCATCCATCCATCCACCCACCCACCCATCCATCCATCCATCATTCTTCCATCCATCATCCATCCATCATTCTTCCATCCATCTATCCATCCATCCATCCATCCATCATCCATCCATCATTCTTCCATCTATCCATCCATCCATCCATCCATCCATCCATCCATCATCCATTCACCCATTCATTCATACATCATCCATCCCTCCACCCATCCACCAACCATCACCCATCCCTCGTTCCTCCATCCATCCATCATCCATCCACCATCCCTCCACCATCCATCCCTTCTCCTCACCTCGGACCTTGAGCACGTAATACGCCGTCTCCCGGCCGCGGTGGTTGGCAGCAGCACAGGCATAGACACCGGCATCCTCATGGCTCACCGCCGGCAACGTCAGCACGTTCCCCTCCACCTTGGCACCGGCCGGCAGCTCCCCCTCCAGCTACAGCATTGGGTCAGCACCCACGGGGGACCCCCACCACCTTACACCCCATCCCACATCCCTCCCTCTCACCTTGCTCCAGGTGATCTCCGGCACCGGGAACCCCGATGCCAAACAGGGCAGAACAGCCGCTGCTCCCACAGAGACCTCCTTCACCTCCGGCTGCCCGGCGATCTGGGGGGTGGCTGCGGACACACGGAGCTGTCACCCCCCCTGTGGTGACACCGCGCTGAGTGTTCCCAGCCGCACATCCCCGGCATCACCTTGCACGTGCAGGATGACATGGGACTGGACGGTGCCCACGGCGTTGGTGGCGGTGCAGCGGTACTGCCCGGCGTCTGCCCGCTCCACGTGCTCGAAGGTGAGGGTGCCAGCGCGCACCAGCACCCCGGGCCGGATGCGGCCCCCAACCTTGCTCCAGGTGACGTGGGGATGGGGCTCGCCTAAGCCCAGGCACTCCAGCTCTACCGAGGTCCCCGCCAGCACCGTCTGCACCGCGGTCCGGATGTTGATCAGTGCCCTGGGGAGAGCTTAGGGGGGGACACAGTGGGGCTTTGGGGTGTCCCCATGGCATCATGGACACGGGTGCCAACCGGATGAGGGGGAGATGGGGAGAAGTGGGGTGCTTGAGAGCATGGGGGGCCATTGGGTTGGCTGTGGCATGGGGAGAGGTTGGGGGTGTTGGGGTGCTCATGGGTGTAGGAAGAGATGGGGAGTACTGGGATGTCTGTGGGAGTGGGGAGAGATTGAGGGTATTGGGGTGTCAATAGGCAAAGGGAGAGATTTGGGGTATGAGAGTGTCAGTGGTATACAGAGAGATTTGGGCTACTGAGATACCTATGGGGGTAGGGAGAGATGGAGGATACCAGGCTGACCAGGGATGTGGGGAGATATGGGGGGTTATTGGGGAACAGGAGAAATTGAGGGTAGCAGGGTGCTAATGGCCATGGGGTACGAGGATGTTCAGGGATGTGAGGAGAGATGGGGGGTACCGGGGTACCCATGGGCATAGGGACAGATAGGTAGTACCAGGGTGCCCATGCTCATGGGGGCCAGGTTGGGGGTGCCCGTGTCCCCCAGTCCATGGGGGCTGCTCCTACCCTGCATGGTGAGGGTGGCCCTGTCCTCTGCCTGCCTGCCTGGGGCGCTGGCCCGGCACACGTAGACCCCCTGCGCGCCCCATGCCAGCTCCGGTATCCTATGGGACACAGGTGGGGGGTGGGACACAGCCAGGAGTTGGGACCCCACAGGGGGAACCCCATGCTCCATTGCTGCTCCTCACCTCAGCACCCCATCCCGCACGCTGTGGTTGGGGGGCAGCTCCCCACCGTCCTTCAACCACTCCAGATGCACCCGGGGGTCCCCAGAGACAGCGCAAGCAAATTCAGCGGTGCCACCGATGCCCCTGACAAGGCTCCCCGGTGTCACCCGCACCACCAAGGGACCGCCGATGGCACCCCCACCGTCACCGGCATCACCTGGGTGGGATGCAAAGCGTTGATGGCACCAGTGGCACCACGGCGGTGGCACCTGTGGCGGGGGATGGGGCTCACCGTGGACGGCCACGCGGGAGAAGGCCTCGGCAGTGCCCACGCGGTTGGTGACGCGGCAGCGGTAGGTGCCGGCATCGTCTGGCAATGCGGGGCTGATGTGAAGGAGGCCGGCGCGGTGGCTGGTGCGTGCCGAGAGGCTGCCATTGAGCTTGTCCCATGTGTAGAGCAGCGGGGGGGTGCCATGGGCCAGGCACTGCACCTGCAGCGTGTCACCGGCGCGCACCGCAGTGTCCTCTGGCAGGCTGGTGGCGTATGGTGGTGCTGCGGGGATGGATGGTACTGTGAGCATCCCAGTGTGTACCCAGTATCATGAGCACCCAGCACCAGCAGCACATCAGGGCAGCCAGGATGGGGTGAGGGATAGGACAAGGAGGGCATTGGTGGGAGGAGGTGGTGGAGGCAGAGGTGGGCATGTGTTGGGATTGACAAGAGAGGGATGGATCCATGAGGATGGGATGGGTGGAGAACCCTGAGAGAAGATGGAGAGATGGGCATGTGTTGGGATGGAAAAGAGACAGGGGATCCATGAGGAAGGGGTGAATGGAGAACACTGAGTGAAGATGGAGAGATGGGTACATGCTGGGGTGGATAAGAGATAGATGGATTCATTAGGAAAGGGATGGGTGTGAGAGGAGATGGGGAGATGGATGTGAGGTGGGATGGTTGAGTGACGAATCGACAAGGAAGAGTTGGATGGATGGATGAGTTTGAGAGGAGGTGGAGAGAAGGGCATGTGCTGGGATGAATGAGATGGATGAAGAAGGGATGGATGCAGGGGTGTGGTAAGAGATGGAGAGATGGGTGTGAGCTGGGATGGTTGATGGGTGAATCCATCAGGAAGGGGTGGATGGAGGAGTCTGAAAGGAAATGGAGAGATAGGTGTGTGCTGGGATGGGCACATAAGGAAGGGATGATTGGATGAGTTAGGAGATAAAGAGGTGACCATGTGCTGGGATGGATGAGAGATGGATGAATCCACAAGGAAATGATGAACTGAGTAGTTTGAGAGGAGGTGGAGAGATGGATGTGAGCTAGGACAGTTGAATGATGGATGAATGCATGAGGAAGAGATGGATAGAGGAGTGTGGAAGAAATTGAAAGATAGGCACATGATGAGATGGACAAGAGATGGATGGATGAGTTTGAGAGGAGATGGAAAGATGGGTGTGAGCTGGGGTGAATGAGATGGATGGATGAACAAGGAAGGGATGGATGCAGGGGTGTAAAAGCAGTTGGAGATGAGTGTGAGGTGGGGTGGCTGAGTGACAAATGAATCCACAAAGAAGAGGTAGATGGAGGAGTTAGAAGATGGAGAGAGGATGATGTGCTGGGGTGGATGAGAGATGAATCCACCTGGAAGGAGTGGATGGAGGGTGTGAGAGGAGATGGAGAGATGAGTGTGAGCTGCAATGGATGAGTGATGGACAGATCCATGAATGGAAGAGGACAGAGCAGTAGTACCCTGTGTGTGCACAGGGATGGGACCAACAGATGGACACATCCATGGGAAAAGCTGGATGACAGAGAAGAGATGAAGAGGAGGACAAGTACAGGGATGGATCCAGGATGGATGCACGAGGAAGGCCTATGGGATGGGATGTGATGGAGATGGCCACATGCTGAGAAAGGACAAAGAGGAGCCACAGATGGGTGATGGCAACAGCAGGGGTGAAGGAGACAATGGAGATGGCTGGAAGGACCCAGGAGCATCCTGACCCCCTGGCACCCCCTTACTCTCCACGTCGAGGGTGACAAAGGCCTCGGTGGCCCCAGCGGCACTGGTAGCGTTGCAGATGTACTGCCCCGAGTCCTGCTGCGCGGCACGGGGGATCACCAGCGTCCCATTCACCACCTGGTGCTGCCACGGCAGTGGCGCCCGCAGCTTCGACCACTCGATGCGGGGCTCCGGGTCCCCTACGGACAACACCGGCACCCGTCACCGTGGCATTAGGGCACCAACCCTTCCATCACCGCCACCCTCCTGCATCCGTCCTCTGCCGTACCTCTGGCCATGCAGTGCAACGTGGCCGTGTCCCCGGCCACCACGGTGACAGTGGCAGGCGCCGAGACCTCGGGGGCACCTGGGTGCCGCTGCGCTGACTCCACGGTGACGTCCACCCGTGCCTGTGCCGAGCCCAGGGCGCTGTGGGCTGTGCAGACGTAGGCACCAGCATGCTCCGGCTTGGCTGGTGAGAGCTGGGTGGTGGGGACAGGGTGGTGGTGAGCAACAGGCACCCATCAGCACCCATTGGCACACATCGGCACCCATCAGTACCCATCAGCACCCATCATCACCCATTGGCACCCACTGGCACCCATCGGCACCCCGGCTGACCTGCAGGATGGCCTGGCTGTCCATGTGCAGCAGTGTCTGGTGCTCCACCTTCTGCCGGGAGCCCGGCCGGCTCCAGCGCACCAGCGGCCGCGGCTCACCCCGGCCCAGGCACTCCAGGCTCAGGGATTTGCCTTCCTTCACTGACACAGGGCCTGGTGGCATCACCGACACCGTGGGGGCACCTGGAGGAGGAGGAGGAGGACATCAGTGTGGGTATGGGGATGCCAACACTAAGGATGATGGTGTGGCCTTGGGGACAATATCACTATGGGGTATCTGCAGCATGGGGGGAACATCAGCATAGGGATGGGGACACCACCACCCTGGGGACACCACCACCCTGGGGGCACCTGAAGCACATGGGAACAGGGACAGGGCCACCTCGCACCTTGCACCAGGAGGTTGACAACGCTGCTNACATCACCACCACCCTGGGGACACCACCACCCTGGGGGCACCTGAAGCACATGGGAACAGGGACAGGGCCACCTCGCACCTTGCACCAGGAGGTTGACAACGCTGCTAGCAACACCAAAGCGGTTGGAAGCCACGCAGTGGTAGGCACCCTGGTTGCTCACATGGGCACCGGTGATGGAGATGACGGAGCCGTTGGCGCTGATCTTCACATTGTCTGGGCAAGGAAGAGCCATCAGCACCAGGGCCACCCTGGCATCAGGAGATGGCATCGGGGCCATCCTGGGCACCACCATACCTTGGAAATGTTGGCCAGGTCCCATCCGCCAAGTGATGTTGACGGGCCGGGCTCCATCGTGGATGCGGCACTTGAAAGTGGCATCCTCACCCGGTGCCACCGCCATGCTGTGCGGGTCGATGGAGATGATGGGGCTCTGCAGGCCTTTAGGGACAACGGGAAGCCACGAGGTCACCCACAGCCCCTCTTGAATCCCACCCCTGGCATCTTGCCTTGCCCCACGGCCGCACTCACGGTAGCTGGAGCTGTCCCGGGAGGTGACAGTGACGGTGATGGTGGCCTCGCGGGACACACTGCCCATGTCAGCCCGGCACACATACTCCCCCGAATCGGCCACTGAGAGCTGGGACAGGCGCAGGCGTGATCCCGACATCTGAGGACACGATGGCAGGAGGTGGTGGTGGTGGCATCACCTACAGCAGCTGTCCTGCACCCCATCACAACCCCACATACCTGGTGCTTGGCTGGGAGGGACCCCCCGCGCTTGTACCAGGTGATGGTGGCCTGTCCCTGCCCGGCCACCACACAGTCCAGGTCCAGGGTCTGTCCCTCGGTGATGGAGGATGCTGAGGACTCGATGCGGATGGGTGACGTGACACTGGTGGCTGCAGGGCAGGGTGAAGGGTGAACATCCCCACTGGTCCCCGGCACTGGCAGGGCCCCCACCCCCTAAAGGGTGGCACTTACAGTGGGATTGGTTGGCTCCATCATCAATGGTGACAATGAGAGATGTCTCCTGTGTGATGCCACCCGATGTCACCCTGCACACGTACTCCCCTGAATCAGCTGCTGTCACCTGGGGGATGCGCAGGCGAGAGCCCGACACCTCAAGGGGACAACGTGGGGACAAGTCAGCACCACAGAGCACAGAATAGGACAAATACAGTGTGACACCCCCCCATGCACCCTACCTGGTGTCCGGCGGGCAGGGAGCCACCGCGCTTGTACCACGTTATGGTGGTGGGCCCAGACCCTGCCACCACACAGTTGAGGTCCAGGACCTGTCCCTCAGCGATGGCCGAGGATGAGGACTCGATGCGGAGGGGCTGGGAGACACTGGAGGCTGCAGAGAACCATGGGGGAGGGGGCTGTTTGGCACCGGGATGGCACGGGGGGTCCCCATGCGCTGCCCTCTTGCTCACACTCACAGTAATAGGTGCCGGCGCTGCTGGGCACGGTGACAATGACGGACGCCTCCTGCATGGCGGTGCCCAGGGTCACCCTGCACACATACTCCCCCGAATCGGCCACTGCCACCTGAGCGAGGCGCAGGCGGGTCCCCGATACCTGTGGAGGTGCCAGGATGGGGACATGTCAATGTCTGATGTGGGGCTGTGCCCCATGGGGTGATGCCACCTCCCCGCTGCCCTACCTGGCTGTTGGGGGGCAGAGCCCCGCCGCGCCTGTACCAGGTGACATGGGGGTGCCCCTGTCCTGCCACCATGCAGTTGAGGTCCAGGGTCTGTCCCTCGGTGACGGCAGCAGATGAGGTCTCAATCCTCACTGGGGGGGTGACGCCGACGGCTGGGGAGTCAATAGAGGAGTCAGCAATGGAGTCAGCTTTGAGTCCCCATCGTGTCCCTGTGTCACCTCCCACCCATCCCTGGTACCATAGGAGGAGCCAGCGCCGGTCTGGATGGTGACGATGAGGGATGTCTCGTGTGGGATGCCGCCCGAGGTCACCCTGCACACGTACTCCCCCGAGTCAGCCGCTGTCACCTGCGGGATGCGCAGGCGGGTGCCTGACACCTGGGGGGGGCAAACATGAGGAGGGGAACACAGACCCCTCAAGCCCCCCAAAAATAACTTTTCCACCCCAAAACACTTCTTTGGGCTTGAACAGGGCCACCTGGGTTTGAATGGGAACACCATGGGGCCATGAGTCAACCCCAACGACCCCCATCGGTGCCATCCCCTCCATGTCCCCTACCTGGTGCTTGGCTGGGAGGGCTCCCCCACGCTTGTACCAGGTAACAGTGGCCTGTCCCTGCCCAGCCACGATGCAGTTGAGGTCCAGGGTCTGTCCCTCAGCCACAGAGGAGGACGAGGACTCGATGCG
This sequence comes from Agapornis roseicollis, assembly GCA_002631895.1. NCBI lineage: Eukaryota > Metazoa > Chordata > Aves > Psittaciformes > Psittacidae > Agapornis > Agapornis roseicollis. The sequence continues at coordinate 15,527 of NDXB01005391.1, forward strand.
CACTGGGGGGGTGACACCAGCAGCTGGGGACAGAGATGGAAGAGTCACCCCAAGGTCCATGCATGGTGCCTTGGTCCCGGGTCTGCTCCGGTCCCCACTCACGGTAGGTGCTGGCCCCGCTGGGCTGGATGGTCACCATGACGGAGGTCTCCTTGGTGCTGGCCCCGCTGGTCACTCGACACACGTACTCGCCTGAGTCGGCTGCTGTCACCTGCAGCAGCCGCAGCCGGGAGCCAGACACCTATGGGGAAGGGACATGGGGGTCACCGGGGCCACCAGTGCTTGAATGGGGCCATCTGGGGTTGCACAAGGCCACTTGAGCTTGCACAAGCACCTCGGCTTCCATGGGCTACCTGGGCTTATATGAGGTCACTTGGTCTTCCATTGGCCACTTGGGCTTATATGGGGTCACTTGGTCTTCCATTGGCCACTTGGGCTTGAATGGGTCCACCTGGGCTTATATGGGGTCACTTGGTCTTCCATTGGCCACTTGGGCTTGAATGGGGCCACCTGGGCTTATATGGGGTCACCTGGTCTTCCGTTGGCCACTTGGGCTTGAATGGGGCCACCTGGGCTTGAATGGGGCCACCTGGGCTTATATGGGGTCACTTAGTCTTACATGGACCACCTGGACCTATATGAGGTTGCTTGGTCTTGTATGGGCAACATGCACTTGCATGGGACCACCTGACATGGCATGGTCTGCCTGGGCTTGCATGGAGCCAACAGGAATTGAATGGGGCCACCAGAACTTACATGGGGTCACTTGGTCTTGCAGAGGCAACCTGGGCTTGAATGGGGTCATCTGGGCTCGTATGGAGCCACTTGGGCTTGCACGGGGCCATGGGTCAACCCCAACCCCCCCATTGGTGCCATCCCCTACCTGGTGCTTGGACGGGAGGGCCCCCCCCCGCTTGTACCAGGTGATGGTGGCCTGTGCCGGGCTGGCAATGACGCAGTTGAGGTCCAGGTTCTGTCCCTCGGCCACGGGCGATGACAAGGATGAGGACTCGATGCGCACTGGGGTTGTGCTGCCCACAGCTGGGGACCAACGGGGGTTATAGAGCATGGCCCCCACCGCCTGTGACCCCCTAAGGGACACCAGGAGCCCCAGGATGGGCTCGCACACAGGTGTCTTCTGCAGGGAATGATTCATCCCGTACCCAATGCCACCACAGGACAATGCCACCCACCCATGGGCAACATCCCCTGGCCCCTCCGGTCTGACTCACGGTAGGTGCTGGCCCCGCTGGGCTGGATGGTCACCATGATGGAGGTCTCTTTGGTGCTGGCCCCACTGGTCACCCGGCACACATACTCGCCCGAGTCAGCCGCTGTCACTTGCAGCAGCCGCAGCCGGGATCCAGACACCTATGGGGAAGGGACGTGTGGGTCATTGGGGCTATTTGGGCTTTCACGGGGCTGCTGGGGCTTGTATGGGGCCATTTGGGCTTCCATGGGCTACTCTGGGCTTGTGTTGGGCCACCAGAGCTTGATGGGGCCATTGGTGAACCCCAACCCCCATCCCTTCCACATCCCCTACCTGGTGCTTGGCTGGAAGGGACCCCCCGCGCTTGTACCAGGTGATGGTGGCCTGTGCCGGGCTGGCAATGACACAGTTGAGGTCCAGGCTCTGTCCCTCGGCCACAGCAGAGGATGGGGACTCGATGCGCAGTGGGGTCGTGCTGCCCGGAGCTGGGGACCACGACAGGAGGGTGACACCAGGGACCACAGCAGCTCCCCACTGGCACTGGCACAAGAGCCATGGTCAGTGCCCCCCACTGGCACTGGCACCCCTCCGGTCCCCACTCACGGTAGGTACTGGTCCCGCTGGGCTGGATGGTGACCATCACCGCGCTCTCCTTGGTGCTGGCCCCGCTGGTCACCCGGCACACGTACTCGCCTGAGTCAGCCGCTGTCACCTGTAGCAGCCGCAGCCGGGAGCCGGACACCTATGGGGAAGGGACATGGGGGTCACCGGGGGTATTTGGGCATCCATGGGGCCACCAGGGCTTGCACAGGGCCATGCATCAACCCCAACCACCCCCATCAGTGCCATCCCCTCCACGTCCCCTACCTGGTGCTTGGCTGGGAGGGCCCCCCCACGCTTGTACCAGGTGATGGTGGCCTGTCCCTGTCCGGCCACCACGCAGTTGAGGTCCAGGCTCTGTCCCTCAGCCACAGTGGATGAGGATGCATCGATGCGGATGGGGACACCTGAAGCTGGTGGCCCTGGGGGGAAGGACAGAGCCATGAGCCCCGGTGTGGGACCAGCACATCCCTGCTGGTGCCACTGAGCCCGGTCTCACCGTAGGATGAGCCAGATCCAGCCATGACGGTGACGGTGACGGACGCCTCCCGGACTGTGGTCCCCATGCTCGCCCGGCACACATACTCCCCTGAATCAGCCGCTGTGACATGGGGGACACGGAGCCGGGACCCTGAGACCTGCGGTTGGGGACATGTGTTGGTGTCACACAGTGGGGCACAGGGCAGGATGTAGGGTGCTGCTGGTGTCACCAGTGCTGCCAGTTCCCTACCTGGTGCCCGGTGGGCAGGGAGCCACCGCGCTTGTACCACATCACAGTGGTGGCACCAGCTCCAGCCACCACGCAGTCAAGGTCCAGAGTCTGTCCCTCGGTGACGGACGGGGATGAGGACTCGATGCGCACGGGCGGTGCTGACCCTGCATGGGGGAAAAGGGGGGACACGGGTGGGTTGTGGCCCCCCAGAACCACCCCAAACCCCACTGATGCTCCTCACCCTCCTCACCTGGCACCACCACCACCTCGATGGCAGCACGAGCCGTGCCTGCGGCGCTGGTGCCCACACAAAGGTAGATGCCCCCATCGGCCGCTGTCACGGTGGGAATGACCAGCGTGGCAATGTCACCGTGTTCAGTGCGGGACTGCGGCACAAAGGGGGTTGTGAGTGGCACCCACTGTGCACACACACCCCCCAGAGCACCCAAGGGTGCCAGTGCCTGGCTCACCTGTGGCGGCAGGGTGCCCCCCTGCTTCTCCCAGGTGATGGTGGCAGTGGGTGACCCCGAGACCCGGCAGTAGAGCCGCACTGTGGAGCCCTCCTGTACCTCCGTCTGCTCTGGGCTCACCTGCACCTGCGGTGTGTTGGTGCCTGTAGGGACAGGAGGGCACCGAGGGTGATGGGAGTGATGCAGGTGATGAGGATGATGGAGACAACAAGGGATGAAGGGGAGGATGAAGGTGATGGGGGTCGTGTGGATGATGGGGACAATGAGGGGTGGTGGGGATGATGGGGGGTAACAGGGATGGTGGTTGTGACAGGGATGATGAAAACGCTGGGGATAGTAGGAATGATGGGTGTGTCTGGTGGATGATGGTGGTGGTGGGATGATGGTGATGAGGGGAATGGATGATGGGAAATGACAGGGATTATGGTGATGGGGATGATGGGAGTGATGGGGATGATGGGAGTGATGGGGATGATGGAGACCAATGACAGGGATGATGGGGATAAGGAGGGTGATGTAGGCGATGACAGGGATGATGGGGATAAGGAGGGTGATGTAGGCGATAACAGTGATGAGAATGACAGGAGTGACAGGGATGATGAGGATGATGGTGATGGCCAATGGAAGATGGCAGAGATAACGGGGATAGGATAATGAGGATGACGGGGATAACCAGGACAATGGGGACAGCACTCACCTTGCACATGGAGGAAGGCTCGTGCCGTGTGCTGCCCAGCGCTGCTGCGTGCCCGGCACATGTAGTGCCCTTCATCCGCGGGCTCCACGGCGCTGAACCGCAGCATCCCCCCATGGACCACAGCCCGTGGCGGCAGTGCTCCTGTGGGGGGAACACAGCCCAGTGTCACCCCTATCCCCATGCCCCTGAGCTTGGTACCGCAGTGAGCCCCCACCATCCCTGCAGGCACCTACCGAGCCACTCGAGAGTGGGCAGGGGGCTGCCGGTGCCCACGCAGCGGAACTCTGCTGGCTGCCCTGGTGCCACGCTCAGCTGCGCCGGCTCCACGGTGGCGGTGGGGGCTGCGGCGGTGCCGGCTGCGGTGACACCCGGGGGGGGGGGTCAGGGATGGCTGCCCCCCCCCCATGGG
>NDXB01005391.1:21605-33441 GCA_002631895.1 Agapornis roseicollis
CCCCCCCCACGGACACCCCAGTGCCACCCCATACCTTGCTGCCGGCTCTGGGCACCCTCGGGGAGGGGTCTCCCATCTTCCCGTGCCCAGTGGTAGTAGAAGGGGGGGTCCCCGGTGGCCTGGCACCGCAGGGTGACGGCGCTGCCCTGGGCCACCGCAGTGCGTGGTGGGTGCACGCGAACAGCCAGTGGCACTGGGGGGCCCACTGGGACACAGCCCTGCCCCGGCACCGATGGGTCACCCACATAGCCGGGGGTGCAGCTGCAGGGACAAGGGGTGAGGAGGGGTTGAGGGGTGCATTGGGGTGCATATACTGGGGGGAATGGCAGGAGGGATGTATTTGGGGAATATATTGGGGTGAGTGTATCAGGGATCATACATTGGGGTGACTCTATGGGGTTGTATTGGGTTGAGTATATCAGGGTTCATATATTGGGGTGACTCTATTGGGTTGGGTATATTGGGGTGAGTGTATCAGGGTTCGTATATTGGGGTGACTCTATTGGGTTGGGTATATTGGGGTGAGTATATCAGGGTGAGTATATCAGGGTGGATGTGTTAGGGTGGGAATATCAGGGTGCCTATGTCAGGGTGAGCACATTAGGGTGCATATATTAGGGTGTGCTTATAGGGATGGGTATATTGGGTATATTTGGGTTCATGCATTGGGGTGAGTATACTGGGATGGGTAGGTCAGGGTGGGTATACTGGGTTTCAAATATTGGGGTGAGCCTATTGAGGTGGGTCTATTGGGCTGAGTATGTCAGGGTGGGTATATCGGGATTCATATATTTGGATGAGTATATTGGGGTGAACATACTGGGGTGAGGATACTGGGATGGGTATGTTGAGGGTAAGCCCATCAGGTTGCATGTATTGGGGTGAGCTCATAAGGGTCAGTATTTTGGGGTGGGTATATCAGGGTGAGTACATCAGGGTGGGTCTATTGGGGTGGATGCAGCAGGAGAGCATAGGGGTGAGCATGTTGGGGTGAGCCCATCAGGGTGGGTACATGGGGTGACCCCATCAGGATGGGTTTTGTGGTTGGGTACATGGGGTGACCCCATCAGGGTGGGTTTGGGGGTGTGTTTTAGGGGTGGGTCTATCAGATGTGTTTGGGGTGCTGATGCTCACCGCTCGCAGTACTGCCCGGTGTATCCTGGCTCACAGGCGGTGCAGCGGTACCCACCACCCTCCAAGCTCTCACAGGTCCTGGAGAACCTTGATGGGAACACATGGACAAGGTAGTGACATGTCCCCCCCCACAGCACCCCCCAGCCCAGCAGCAGCACTCACTGGTTCTCAGGGTATGGGAGGGGACAGGCACAGGGCTGGCAGTCCTCAGGGGTACCGGCAGTAGCATCCCCATAGAACCCAGGGGCACATTGGTCACAGAAGTCCCCTGCTGTGTTGTGCAGGCATCCCTGGGGGGGGACAAGGGGGAATCAGGACTGGGATAACACCCCCAGACCCCCCAAAAACCTGCTCAATGTGAAGCCTTACGGAGCAGACGCCGCTCTCGGGGTGGCAGCTCTCAGAATGCCCATTGCACTCGCAGAGCTCACAGTGGCCAAGGTACAGCCCTCCCCCGGTGCGGGTGTAACCGGGGGCACAATCCTGGTTGGGAGAAGAAGAAAAAGGGGGGATTCAGTGTTATGATACCCCCGAAACACCCCTGTGAAGGGTTGTGGGGATGCAGGGGGATGCTGAGGAATGCAGGGAGATGCTGAGGGATGCAGGGGGAGGCTGAGGGATGCAGGGGAATACTGAGGGATGCTGAGGGATGCAGGGGGATGCTGAGGGATGCATGGGCTCACCTGGCAGGACAGCCCGTGGTACCCAGGGGGGCAGCGGCATTCTTCCACCTCAAGGGCTGGGGGGAGGCCGGGCTGGGAGGGCACAGCCACATCCATGGAGACATCAGCGATGCTAGATGCAGCCGTGCTGGTGGAGTAGGTGGCTCGGATGAGGATCTCATCCAGGTCGGCCAAAGCCATCAGGAGATGCTCCCGTGTCGCTGGTTGTCCATCGGGGCGCTGCCAGTATTGCTGTGGGCAGGGGGGTGTCAGGGGGTGTCAGAGGGTGAACACGGGGACTCTGCGGGCCTCCAGGGACCCTTCCTACCTCCCGGAATACGATCTCAAAGGCCTGGGGGGTGCCTGAGGGCAGGTCGGGCTGATGGGCCACCAGAGTGATGTCATTGCCCTGTGGGGACAGAAGGCATTAAGGGGGGTCCTGGTGTCACCCTATGGTGTTCCATTGACCCCGGCACCCCCGTACCGTGATCTGGATGTCAGCATCAGGCAGGGGGGCTCCCTGCCCCCCCGGTGTGTAGGTGAGGGTGTAGCGGAGGCGTCCACCGTAGGAGCCCACCTATGGGGAGATGGGATGGGATCAGGATTGAGATGGGGAAAAGGACTGGGACGGGAAGGGGAAGGGGAAGAGTTGGATGGGGTTAGGGATGGGGTGCGATGGGATTGGGAATGGGCAGGTCAGGATAATGATGTGGATAGGAACAGGGTGGGATGGGAATGGGAAGGGGTAGGATGGGATGGAAATGGGGATGGGATGGGACTGGGAATGGACAGGACAGGATAGGGATGGGGATGGAAATGGGATGGGATGGGAACAGGAAGGGGCAGGATGGGATTGAAATGGGGACGGGGAGGGGATGGAATTGGGAATGGGCAGGACAGGATAGGGATGTGGATGGGAACAGGATGGGGATGTGAAAAGGAAGGGGCAGGACAGGATGGGAATGGGGAAAGTGAAGGCAGAGGAAGAAGAAGAGGAAGAGGAAGGAGATGGAGAGAGACAGAGAAGGAGGGGGAAAGGGAGAGGGAGATGATTGGGATGGGGATGGGGATAGGGAAGGTGATGAGATAGGGATGAGGAAAGAAAAAGGGGAGGGAAGGGAAAAGGGGGGAGTGAAAGGAAAAGGGGGGAGTGAAAGGAAAAGGGGTGAGGCAGGGGACAGGGGAGGCTCTGGCAGAGCTCCCGGTGCACCCCAGNGGAGTGAAAGGAAAAGGGGGGAGTGAAAGGAAAAGGGGTGAGGCAGGGGACAGGGGAGGCTCTGGCAGAGCTCCCGGTGCACCCCAGTCCCCTCAGAGGAGGGGTCACCCCATCACCTTGTCCCCTTGGTAGGGGGGCGGCAGCTGCCAGTAGTAGGAGTCGGGGGGCAGGTCCCCAAAGCGGCTGTAGCTGAGGCGGGGCTGGGGGCGCCCCGGCTGCACCGTGAAGCCGGAGCCCACCTGGGTGCTGCGCTGCCGGTTCACCAGCACGAAGCCCTGAGCATCCCCGGCACTGAACCGTGTCTGCACCTACGGAGGGGGGGTAACAGGTGAGCAAGGGGCTGGGGACACTGGGGACACCATGGGGATACCATGGGGACACAGTGGGGATACAACGGGGACACCACGTGAACACTGGGGACACCATGGGAACACTGGGGACGCCATGGGGACACAGTGGGGATACAATGGGGACACAATGGGGACACCAGGGGGACACAATGGGGACACCACGGGGACACCATGGGGCACCATAGGGACACAATGGGGATACAATGGGGATACAATGGGGACACCATGGGGACAAGGGGGGTCACTCACGGTGCCGCGGGCATAGCCAGTGCTGGTGCAGTGCTGGACAATGCCCATGCAGAAGCAGGGCAGGCACCCGGCCGCCTGCTCCGCGCTCAGGTGGAAGTGATGGGGCCGACACGAGGCACAGCGGGGACCCTCCACGTTGGCCTGTACAGGGGATGGTGACACACGTCAGGGCTGGTGTCAGCCTCGCAGGGCTTGGGGATGCGCGGATGGGGGCACTGGGCTCACCTTGCAGTGGCACTGCCCATTGGCATCGCAGCCCTCGCCAGTGCTGCCGCGTGGGTCACACTGGCACTGCCCCACAGGGACACCCGGCTCTGGGGGGATGGACACACATATGCAGTGGTTATCGTGATCCCCATCAGTGCCACCACCACGTCCCCTTTGCTTTGACACTCACCTCGGCACGGCTCCCCCCGCAGCGGGTCCCCCACGAACCCAGGTGAACACCTGCAGGAGGGTCCCCAATAAGAAGAGCCAATGAGGGGGGATAAACCCCATAAATCAACCCAACACCTCCCCCCCCCCACACACACACAGGGTCCCCTGGTACCTCTGGCACTGGCGCCCGCTGTGCCCCGGGGCGCAGGCACTGCAGGTTGGCTGCCCATCCGTGTCCTCAAAGCAGGTCTTGGTCACCCTATGGAGGGATAAAGGGATGGGTGAGACCCCATTGGTGTCCCCAGGGATGGAGGGGACATGGGGGGCGGCACCTACTGGCTTTCCCCATGGGGTCCATGGCAGGGACAGGGCTGGCAGTCGCCCACGGTGCCGCGTGTGGCATCGCCATAGTAGCCGGGTTGGCACTTGTCACACTGGGGACCTTCGGTGTGATCCCGGCAGCCCTGCAGAGGAGGATGCGGGGAGGGAGGTGTCACTGGCACGGCCATGGGGGTGCCGGGGGGGTGCCCACGCTGTCCCCAGCTCACCTGGCAGACACCGGTCTCAGAGTGGCACTCGGTGGCATGGCCGTGGCACTGGCAGGGCTCACACGTGCCCAGGTAGAGCCCGGCGCTGCTGCGGGTGTACCCGGTGTCACAGTCCTGTGGTGGGCACATGGGGACAAGGGGGGGTGACGTGGCCACTGCTGGGGGTGCCTGGTGCTGGGGTGGTGGCTCTGGGGGGGGAGAGGGGCAGGGCTCACCTGGCAGGAGGGCCCCCGGTACCCGGCCGGGCACGTGCAATCCTCCACCTCCAGCGCCGGCGGGCGCCCAGTGGCGTGCGGCACTGCCACATCCAGGGTGACATCGGACAGCCTGCGGAGAGAGGGGATGTCCCCACGGCCATGGGTCACCATGTCCCTGTGTCCCTACAGACACATGTCCCCCTTTCCCCATACCCCCATGTCCCCATGCACCCGTGTCCCCATATCCCCATCTCCCCATGACCCCATAGCACCATGTTCCCATGTCCCTATATCCACATGTCCCCACCTCCCCATGTCCCTATATTCCCATATCCCCATGTCCCTGTGTCCCCATCTCCCCATGACCTTGTGTTCCCATATCTCCATGTCCCTGTATTGCCATGTCCTCATGACTCCATGACCCCATGTCCCCATTTCCTCACAGCCCCATGTCTCCATGTCCCATGTCCCCATCACCTGCTCTCCTCCTGCTGCTCTGCATAGGATGCCCGGACCATGAAGAGGTCAACATCAGCCAAAGCCATGAGGAGATGCTCCCGGGTGGCCTCGCGCCCATCTGCCCTGCGCCAGGCGCGCTGCGGCACAACCGGGACAGTGACCACAGTGACCACGGTGTCCATCTCCCCCCATCCCCGGCTCAGGGGACACAGGGGCCTGCCCTCACCTCACGGATGGGCACGGTGATGGTGGTGGGGACGCCGGAGGGGACGCTGGTGTCAGAAAAGTGCTCCAGGAGGATGCCGTTGCCCTGCAGCAGGATGTGGGGCTGGCGCGGCAGCGGTTGTGCCCCCGCTGGCGCGCGGTGCGTCACCATGAACCGCAGCTCACCGCCGTATGATGTCACCTGCGGGGGGGGGGGAACGTGAGGCTCAGCTGGGCACAGGGGCACCCATTGCATCATGTACCCCCCTCCCTGGCCCCAGCACCGGCACCTTGTCCCCAGCGAAGGCCGCCGGCAGCACCCAGTAGTAGACATCATGGGGCAGAGCATGGAAGGTGTCAAAGAGCAGCTCCCGCGGCGAGGAGAAGCGGGCGCTGGCACCCACCGGCTGCACCCCGGCTGCTGTGGCCAGGGACAGCGGCGCCGTGTCCTCAGCAGTGAGCACGACCTGGAGCGGGACAGGGAACAGGCTTGGTGCGGGAATAGCACGACACGGTGCAACAGGGCGCAGCATGGGGTAGCGCAGCATGGGGTAGCACAACAGCACCGCATGGCATGGCACAATGCTGTGCTACATGGAATAATGGCAATGCATGGTAGGGCACAGCAGGGTGCTATATGGCATAACGGCAATACATGACATAGCACAACATGGCGCTACATGGCATAATGGCAATGCATGGCACAGCACAACATGGCACTATATGGCATAACGGCAATGCATGGCATAGCACAACATGGCGCTACATGGCATAATGGCAACGCATGGCACGGCACAGCACAACCTGGCACAGCATAGTTACACATGACAATGCCATTTCAGCACAACATGGCATGGCACAGCATGACACAGTGAGGCAGGGCACGGCAAGACACTCTACGGCATGATTTGGAACAACACGGCAGGGCATGGCACAACGTTACATGATATGGCACAACACTGTAAGGACAATATAAATCATTGCGCAACATGGCATGACACAGTATGGCATGACTTGGCATGGCAGCAAGGGACAGCACGGCTGGTGTGGCACAACATGGGATGCAATGTCCTAGCAGGGTATGGCACAACACGGCACTAAATGGCACAGCATTCACAACAGGGCCCAGCACGGCTCCGTGGTGGCCATGGCCCATGGCGGTACCTGGTGTCGGCTCCAGGCGGAGCTGGCGCAGTGCCGCGAGACACCCATGCAGAAGCAGGGCAGGCAGCCCTCGGCGTTGGCCGCACTCAGGTGGAACGTGCCAGCGGCACAGGAGTCGCAGAGCCGGCCCCGCACGTTGGGCTGCGGCAACGGGGCATGGGGGTTACCGGGGGGGTTATGGGGGGTGTCGGGGGGCTGGGGAGGATTGGGCCCATTTGGTGCTGCGCAAATGGGAAATGGTGGGACTGGGTGCTAGGGGGAGGTTGACTGGGGTCAAACTGGGTGCTATGGGGGATTGAACTGGGAACCCCAGAGATTGGACTGGTACCATAGCTGGGGTCAGACTGGGTGTCATGGGGGTTGGACTGGGTGCTATGGGGGTTGGACTGGGTGCTATGGGGCAGGGGTCGACTGGGTGCTGGGGGCTGGGATTAGGGACCCCAGGAATTAGACTGGATGCTATAGGGGGTTGAACTGGGTGCTGGGGGAATCAGACTGGGTACCCCAGGGATCAGATTGGACGCTGTAGGCAGGGTCAGACTGGGTGCCATGGGGGATTGGACTGGGAAGCCCAGGGATCTCACTGAGTGCTATTGGGGATCCCACTGGGTGCAGTGGGGAACAGGAGCCCCCATCACCTGCCCTCACCTTGCACCGACACGTGCCCCCATCCTCATCCTTGCCTCCGCGGGCATCACACTTGATTAGCTCCTGACCTGCGATGGGCAGCGACAGTGAGAGCTGGAGGCACCCACGGGTGGCGGGGGGGGAGCACCCATAGGGCAGGGGTTCACCCCCCAACTCACCTATTGGTGTACACTTGCCACCCGGCTGGATGGGGTCTCCCTCGTAGCCCGGGGCACACCTATAGTGATGGGGGTGATGGGTTGAGTGGGGGTTCAGTCTGTGGTGTTGTGGGGGTGTTGAGGGACCCCCCCAACCCTGTCACCTCTCACAGCGGCGCCCAGCGTAACCGGGTGCACAGGCATCGCACGTGGCTTGTCCATCGGTGTCCAGGAAGCATGACTCTGAAAACCTGTGGTGACAGCGACAGGGACACACCAGGGGATGGTGACATCTTATGGGTGGGGGGTTCAGGGTGTCCCCGGGGGCTGTCACCCACCTCCGAGCCTGCTCCGTGTAGGGGCAGGGACACGGGTGACACGCGGTGGCCGTTCCCTTGGTGGCATCGCCAAAGAAGCCAGGTTTGCACTTCTCGCACTGGGGCCCCTCAGTGTTGTGCTGGCAGTTCTGGGGACACGCACACACACGTGTGGTGGTGACACCAAACCACGTCCCCATCCCTTTGTCACCCCACTCCTTACCAGGCAGTGTCCAAAAACGGGGTCGCAGGTGCTGGAGTGCCCGTGGCAGCCGCAGCCGGAGCACGTCCCCAGGTAGGGTCCCTTTGTCACCCGCTCGAAGCGGGCGGCACAGCGCTGGCACGACAGCCCCGTATAGCCCACGGGGCACCTGGGGACACAGCGGTGTGATGGTGCCATCATGGTTGGTGGTGGCACCGAGCCTGGCACCCATCTCACTGCGAGCATCACCTGCACTCCTCGACGTCTCCGGCTGGCCCCAGGCCGGCATCAGTGGTGCTGGTAGTGTCCATGGCCACGTCGCTGAGCCCCACGCTGGCCATGCGCCCGTCGTACACCGCACGGATGAAGATGCCCTCCAGGTCCTGCAGCACCAGCAGCAGCAGCTCCCGGCTCACCGGGGCACCCTCCTCGTCCTCCCAGCGGTCCTGCAGGGATGGTGACACCGGTGTCAGCCCGCGGTGATGGTAACACTGGTATTAGCCACGTGACACTACCAGCACCCACCCATCACCCACCCACCACCATTACCAGCATCACCATCACCCACCCATCACTACAACCATCACCACCACTGTCACCCACCCACCCACCAACACTGTTACCACGCTCCCACCATCACCATCACCCACCCACCATCACCATCATCACCCTCTCACCACTACTGCCGCTCACCCATGATCACCAGCAACACCCACCAACCACCCCCCTGCCACCACCACCATCAACCATCCACCACTACCATCACCATCGCTGACTCCCCCCCACCATCACCACCATCACACACACACTGTCACTGCCACCAACCTCCCACCACCACCAGCATCACCGTTACCCATCCACCATCACAGCCATGACGCTCCCACCTTCCACCACCATCACCCCCCCAACCCGTGCTGGTCCCCCCACCTCAGTGAAGGGCACGTGCCGCCGGTTGAGGATGTCAGGCTGGGTGTCCCCATCGCGCGCCCGCAGCTGCCGCCCATGGCCCCGCAGCAGCACATCGGGGTGTGTGGTGGGCTCAGGGGGGCCACGTCCCAGCCGGTACCGCACCCCATAGCTCAGCGCTCCCCCGTAGGCATCCACCTGCAGCACCATGGGCTGTCAGCAGCCACCACCTCCCAGTGTCACCAATCTCCATCCCCGTCACCACCCCGGCATCACCTTGTCCCCAAGGAATGCATCTGGCAGCGCCCAGAAAGCATCGAGGGCCAGGAAGCGTCGGGACAGATCCAGGAGCTGGAATTCCTCAGAACCCACATCCACGTGGAGCTGGGTGGCCGAGAGCACCGGTGGGGACGGCACCGCTGGCACCGTCACGTTGACACCTGCGAGGAGATGCTCAGCCCCTGCTATGCCCCTCATCCCCTGTCCCTTGTCCCCATCGCTCACCCTTAAAGTCATCAGGGCGGTCAAAGCGCAGGCGCAGGCGGTGCCGGTGCCGGGCAGTGGCGCGGCAGGTGGTGGTGACACCGAAGCAGAAGCAAGGCAGGCAGCGGGATGTCCTCGTCACCTCGAAGTGGCCCTCAGGGCACGGCCCTGCTGAGGGGGAGACACCGTGGGTGATGGTGACAGCGGCAGGGTGGAGGGGACGGGACAGGGAGGAGGGATGCTCACCGGGGCGGGTGACAGTAAGGATGCTGTCGGGGATGCCAAACACCATGCCCAGGGTGTTGATGGCCTCGCAGGTGTAGGCACCTTGGTCGGATTCTTTCACATCACGGATGGTCAATGTGCCCTGACCAGCCTCGCTCACAATCGACACCCTGCATGGCACAACTGGCACCAGGCTCCCAGGACAACGGGACACCCGGTACATCCTGCACACCCAGCATGTGGGCACACCGGTACACCTGGTACACCCAGCGCACAGGCACACCAGTACACCCAGTACACTCAGCACACAAGCACACCAGTACACCCAGCACACAGGCACACCAGTACACCCAGCACGTGGGCACACTGGTACACCCAGTACACCCAGCGCACAGGCACACCAGTACACCCAGTGCACTCAGCACACAGGCACACCAGTACACCCAGCACATGGGCACACCGGTACACCCAGTACACCCAGCACATGGGCACACCAGTACACAGGCACACCAGTACACCCAGCACACAGGCACACCAGTACACCCAGCACATGGGCACACCGGTACACCCTGTACACCTGAGCACAGCCTGCTCACACCCAAGCCCCGCCCCTAAGCGTAGCCCACGCCCACCGCGCAGCTCCGCTGTCTCTAAGCCCCGCCCATCACCACAAACCACGCCCCCACTAAAGCCCCTCCCATCCATCACAAGCCTCCGCCCAAGTCCCCCTCCCTTCCCACCCCTCAGCTCCCATACGCACAAGCTCCGCCCCTCCGCAGGCCATGCCCCCTCTCCATTGATAAACCCCCACCCCGTTTATAAGCCCCTCCCCACTGATAAGCCCCCCTTCCCTTTTCCCCTCCCACCAGCCCTTAGGCTCCGCCCACCTGTGGCTGCTGGGGGGGTGTCCCCAGTTGAGGCGCCAGGTGACGATGGGTGTAGGGACGCCGGTGGCCGCGCAGGTGAAGGTAACAGTCTGACCCGGCACGGCCCGCACCGCGTCCTGCGGCAGCGACACCACCTGCGGGGGCACTGCCCACGACACCCGTCACCACCCACAACACCCATCACCACCCTGCACCAGGACACGGCACTGCCCGCAACACCTATCACAACCTGCAACACTGTCACCACCCACAACTCTGTCACCACCCTGCACCGGGACACAGCATTGCCCTCAACACCCATCACCACCCTTCACCTGGCTTCATGGCACAGGCTCTCTCAGTGCAATGTCCCCAGTCCAGTGCCATGGCATGGGGTCCCCAGGCACAATGTCCCCATTCAGGTCCTTTGGCACAGAGCCCCCATCCCAGTGCCACCACACCACATCCCCGCACAGCTTGAGCACAGCATCCCCAGCTCTGTGCTGTGGCGCAGGCTCCATGGGCACAACGTCCCATGGCACAGGGTCCCCACAATATCCCCATCCCAGTGCCATGGCACAGGGTCACTGACACAGGGGGTCTCTGGCTATAATGCCCCCAGTGCCACGGCATAGGGTCACTGGCACATGGGATCTCTGGCTATAATGCCCCCAGTGCCACGGCATGGGGTCCCTAGGCACAATGACCCCATCCCAATCCATTGGCACCGAATCCCCATCCCGGTGCCACCACAGGACATCCCTGGCACAGCATCCCCAAGCCTGTCAGAGCTCAGAGCCGCGTCCCCCCTCAGCCATCGCTGTCACTCACCGCAGCCGACCTCATCAGAGCGGTCGGGGCAGTCGGGCTCGCGGTCACACTGGTAGCTGGCACGGATGCAGGTCCCACTGGCCACGCACCGGAATTCCGCTGGCCCACATGCCGCACCAGGTGCCTTGGTGGCTGCAGGGTGACCGTGACCCCACGTCAGCCGCCACCGCACCCCCCCACCATGTCCCCACCAACCCATCCCCACTCACGGCAATCGGCCTCATCGGAGCCATCCCCACAGTCGTTCTCGCCGTCGCATCGCCAAAGCTTGAGCGCGCAGTGCCCATTGCGGCACTTGAACTCGTTGGGTTCGCATGGCGACGGGGTGCCTGGGTGGTAGGCGACAGGGTCAGCACCCATGGGTGCCCCCTTGCACCCTCATTATGGCGATGCCGTGGACTCACCACAAGCCTCCTCGTCACTGCTGTCAGCGCAGTCGGGCTCCCCATCGCACAGGTAGTCACGGGGGATGCAGCGCCCATCGGCACAGGTGGCTTCTCCCACCCGGCACCCATCGACCTTGTGAGGCCGGGGGGTGCTGGGGGGCCGCGCAGTGCCGGGGCGCCGTGGCGCTGGGGTGATGGCGGCTGTGGCGGTGCTCAGCGGGCGCGTGGTGGCAGCTGGGCGGGACGTGGTGGGGGGCACCCGTGTGGAGGGGTC
>NDXB01005392.1:0-10266 GCA_002631895.1 Agapornis roseicollis
ATAGGACAAGGGGCAATGGGTGTAAACTGGAGCACAGGAGGTTCCATGTGAACATCAGGAGGACCTTCTTTACTGTGATAGTGACAGAGCACTGGAACAGGTTGCCCAGGGGGGCTGTGGAGTCTCCTACATTGGAGATATTCAAGGCCCGCCTGGACAAGTTCCTGTGTGATGTAATTTAGGTTACCCTGCTCTTGCAGGGGGGCTGAACTAGATGATCTTTTGAGGTCCCTTCCAACCCTTAGGAGTCTGTGATTCTGTGATCTTAGCTGTCCCTCTCAGAAATAACTTTCCCTTGATGATAACTCTGTAGGCCCTGAATGCACGACACTGCCTGACAATTAAATAACCAGAATATGGAGACTGTTTCAATATCCTTTCAAAAACTAAGATTTTCATCTACTCAATAAGACAAAAGTTTTGGTTTTAATCTTTTATTAATGGTGATTGAGGTCACTGACTAGTGTTCTCCATGAGATAAAAATTCCTAGAAAATGGTTGCTGGAATTTGAGACTATAGTTATGCCTGGACTTTTCAGCCTGAGAGGTGAGTCAAATTATCAGTGAGTCAATAGTTAAGTCATTCTCACAATTCTACTGTAATGAATTATATTGGAGACAGTCTCATGGATTTAACTCCATGAATCATCAGACACTGTTCACACCATCATCTTCTAATTTATTTCTTTTTGTTGTAAAACATTTTGAGTTGTTACAGTTTAATTTTTAAACTATAATATCTGATGTTGATTGTTTGATAAAAGTACAACCAACAAAGTAGATTTCCACAACCCCCTCTCCCTAAAAAAAAAAAAAGAGAACTCAACCCAAGATTTCTTTAGTTAGGAAAGAATAATTTTGGTCATGACTTTTGTTGGTTTAAGAAGTTACTTATTTGTTGTTATTCTGAATCTATGCTCAGTGAGGACAAGTGAAGAGGAAAATGAAGAGAAAAACAGTGTGTTCAAAGCCAAAACACTAATAGGAGTCATTGGTATCTTTTTAAAACCTTTGGACTTTGCACAGGTGAGTTAATTGTTTATTAAATCTTGGAGTGCTGTTGCTCTGTCTGGCTATTTCCTCAACACTAAAACACAAAGTTTTGCCTCACATGTCAATTTTATCTCCATTAGTATGGTTTTTTGTGTTAAGTAACATTCACCCAAAGTTTTTTCAGGGCATAGATATTTCAATGCCATTTAATCTGCTGCACTGTTGAATTTAAAGATTCCAGTGAATCACTGATAAAAACAGAGGGGGAAAAGTGTTTCCACTTAATGTAAAACCCTCAATGTCCTTTTATGAAAGTCCTTTGTCATTCTGATAACCTTCCAAACACCTAAAAAACTATCTTGTTTGTGAAACAGTATCTAAGGCTTTTAATAAAATTGCTCTTGTTCCCTTCAAGCCTTGAGATGGCAATCCATAGATCTAATTGTAGCCAAATTCTTGGGAGTTTGGGGCCTTTCTGAATTTTTCAGTGTCAGGGGATCAGCAGATATAGCTTTTTGAGTGAAGATATGGATCAGATATCACAGCTTGGCACCAGTACTGAAGTAATGCAGACAAGAGAGTCAGAGATTTGTCTGAACAGGCTGCAGACATTAATGATGGATACTTTACTTCATTATGTCCAACTTTGAAAAAAATATATTTCAACTGGAACTATAGCTATATAAGCTCTATGCTGAACAGTCTTTGGCATCTTGCACAATTAATAAATCTGCCTCATGTTTTCTTTTCGTATGGATACTACATTTCTCTTTTTTCACCTTTTCCTAGGTGGAACTAAGAAAGCCAGAGGAGCAGAAGGACAAGAAAATTAGGAAAAAAAAAGCACCAATTTTACAGAGGCTTTGCTACAGAATAGGCTTGACAGGTTTGTTCAGCAACTTTAGGTGAAATGCATAGATCTGAGAGATGAATCTGCTACCAAGTTCGTCTTTGATATGAATTCAATCTACTTTGATTATTAAGAGACCTTGAGGTAAAGATGAAAGTTTCACATTATTCTTCTTAAAATAACAAAGTTTCACATTAGTCTTCTTACAATAACAAAGCACAGCTGCAAAAGTTAAAATTACCAAATTGAACAATTTGTCTTCCTTAGTGCCACTTGCTATTTGCATTTTCATTGAGCCTTTTCATCTTGTTTTCATTCTGGTGCCATTAAGAGTTGTAATATGTATGTGTATATACACATAGGTCCATGAGACCTCACTTGGAGTATTGTGTACAGCTCTTGTGTCCTCAACATAAAAAGGACATGGAAGTGTTGGAACAAATCCAGAGGAGGACCATGAGGATGATCAGGGGACTGGAGCATCTCCCAGACAAAGACAGGCTGAGAAAGTTGGGACTGTTTAGCCTGGAGAAGAGCAGGCTGCGTGGAGACCTTATAGCAGCCTTCCAGTATCTGAAGGGGGCCTATAGGGATGCTGGGGAGGAACTCTTCATTAGGGACTGTAGTGACAGAACAAGGGGTAACGGGTTCAAACTTAAACAGGGGAAGTTTAGATTGGATCTAAGGANGGAGGAACTCTAGGGACTGTAGTGACAGAACAAGGGGTAACGGGTTCAAACTTAAACAGGGGAAGTTTAGATTGGATCTAAGGAAGAAATGCTTTCGTGTGAGGGTGATGAGGCACTGGAATGGGGTGCTCAGGAAGGTTGTGAGTGCTCCATCCCTGGCAGTGTTCAAGGTCAGGTTGGACAAAACCTTGGGTGACATGGTTTAGTGTAAGGTGTGCCTGCCCATGGCAGGGGGGTTGGAACTAGATGGTCTTAAGGTCCTTTCCAAGCCTAACTATTTACGATTCTATGATTCTATGAATGTGTGTGGATGTACATATACACAAACATATATATGCAAGACATTCTGAAGACACAATCTTACGATAAATATTATGCATCACTCAGATGGTCATTTGGATTTTAAGCTACTTTATGATTCTATTAAAAGTGGGATTCCTCTAGTCTGACCTAGACATTCTAATGTTGTCTATGTAAGTCTGATGTTACTCCATGGGTTCTTTTACAGTCAACAGAAAGAAATAAGTTCTAACAAAGCAATTCAACTCATGTTCAGATAAATACTAGGACAAAGCAGAAGAATAGCCATGGAAGGCAATGGAAACCATGGCTGCCTAGCCATGAGGCAGGAATCTAAATATTGCACATTAAAACTTAGCTATTATGAAACCCAATCTCCGTTACTTGCTTTTTCTACTTACCTCCCTCTCTTTGGAACACAGAAACTGCTTGAGAGATCCTACTTTCTCTAAATGTCGGTGGGGTCAGTCCATCCTGCCCTTGAATTGCTGAAAGCCCTATTTCACTGTCCATGTAGACTGTGATCAAACTTAAATTGTCCACTATCTGCAACCACAGCTTCCAGCTGGCTGTTCCATATTTTTCTGTCTTTCTTCCATGCTGTTCTGTCTTTTCCCACTCTCTCCCTGAGCCTGAGGTCACATAGTACCTCACTGGAGATAGACACATAGTCCCATCAGAGTTGATTTTATAAATAAGGAGCCTTCAAAACAAAATGACTAGTAATTTCAAGTTGCAAAAGAAGGGAAACCAGTCAATGAATTTGCAGTCCTTATGATCAAATGATCATTTATATGTGCATTTTATGGTTTGTACAAATAGCTCTTGTAAGATTCACCAAAATTTATTTTCATTCTATAACTCTGCACCTTATATATTGCACAATTCATGGGCAGTTTAAGACCTCAGAAATGCTCCTGAGAGATTAGAAATAACAACTCAATATGGTCATTCACTATTATGGCTGCTTTTTACAAATATTTAATCTCTTTTACAAAAGCAGTTATAACAAAAATGTCCATCTAAAATAAACATCAACACACACAAATCCCCATCATTTTTTACCATATGTGTCAGCCTGTCTCCACTCCTTTTCCTCCGTCTAGGAACCATCTCAGCTAAGTAGAATGCAATAATCATCAATAATTTTATTTAAAGTCCAACTTTAATGAGATTCTAGTGATTATTTCATGTAGGTCAAGCAGTTTGCATTATTCTTTGCTCAAAAAACCAACATATGGCACATATGGTACATATAGCTTGGGTGAAGGCTTTTTATACCAGAGCCACATATTTTTACATTCAAACTAATTCAAACAAATTAATGGCATAAAAAACTGATAGTTTAATCTTGAAGACATTAAAATCTGTACAAAAGAGCTGTTTTAGACTTAATGGTGAAGAGTCATATTTTATGTTAGTGTTCCACCTCTGGAAGTGAAACGTTTGAGTTCCAAACTGGCTATTGACAATTTATGCCGTTCATCACTGACAGAGGAAAAGCAAAAAGAATACACTTTACTTACCCAAGGAGTTTGACTGAATGAGTTTTCCATCTAGATCCTGCTTTTTGGGAGTGTCTATAGATTCCCCCTTTGTAAAGGAAAAAATCTTCATACACTTTCATTATAGCTAAAAAAATCCAAACAACAAAAACCAGGAAAAATCAACAGTCAGCAAATATTTCTTCAATTCTTGTTTTCTCCTTTCATTTTACCAGTGAGATTTTTGTTGTGTGTTGGACTGTGTAAGTGTACTTTGCAATTACACTAAATTCACTTATTTCAGAAGTTCACCGCTGTGAGTGATCTGAGGGAAATCTGTTAGAATATTTCCCTCTAACAAAGTTCCCTCAAAGGTCTCTTGTCAAATTAATTTGGTTTCTGTGTCATGAAAATTCCCTATCATAGACTTTTTCCAGTACAATGAGAAGAAATACTGCTTCATGTAGATTTACTTATGTTTTCTTAGTTCCATTGAAATCCAGTTCAATAAAACAAATATCAAGGTTCATGTACAAAATCCTCAGTTCTGACAAGCACCTGCATATTCAGGAGAAGTATTTAACAGACAATGCATATCCTGTAAAATACATTGGAGTAACCTTTATGCCTCCTTATGAAACTCAGATACAGTGCAATAAGTACACAGAAATCTCCTTATGGAAAACTAAATTGTATATATGTTCATTATGCCTTTTAGCTAAAAGTGTGGCAAAAATCCTCTTTTGTATCCATAAAAGTGTAAAACTGAAGAGCTTGTAGACTTGACATTTTATGCGAAAAGATGAAGATTGCAATTTATATTTTATTTCTGTTCATTATTTCCTAGGAATACCATTCACTTCTCTTTTAAGAAAACTTTGTTTGGTTTATTTTCCACACTTGGTCTTCCACCTTAGTATCATTTGCTTTGTTATATCTGGGCTACCAAATCCAGGGAAATGAAAATATTTTCAGGTTTGCATTACCTTTAGATTCCAGTGAATCAGAAGCATTACGTAAGAGCTTAAGTTCAACTTAGTTTTAGCTTATGATTTTAACAGTTTTAGACTACCACGCAGCTTGGAACATAAGAATTAGTAAAATCCAGTTCTCTAAAGTCTTGCACCTTGGGAGTCCCATAAAGTACAATGGTACTGACCATTTTTATGTGATTGGACCATTTATACCATATGTGCCTCGTATAGATCTGCAGTATCCATTAAGGTGAGCTCATGCTGCAGTTTTTTCTGTGGCACATTTTCAAATATCTTTTTCCTATCTGCATAAACTCAAAGGAAATTAACTGTCTTTATAACCTCTTGGCCTCTATCATACTTGGCTGAACACAGAAAACATTCACAATTTTTAGGGGATGAAAGACAATGGCTAAATAAATGGTCACATGAGCTCATATGCCCAGGAAACCTGGCTAAAAATACACTTCATAATGAGGTCTCTCACATAAAATATGTATGCCAACAACAATGCATGCAGAATAAGTGGCCATGATGCTACCTAGGTGGCAAGTCTGGGGGACAGATATATCATTTAAATCAGAAAAAAAGTTATATGCTTTTAATTAATAATGTTACAGCTTCTGCCAAGCTGCCTGTAGAACCATAGCTCACACATATTGACAGTAATAGACTGGAAAATAACATAAACTTTATTCTTGGTTCCTAGCTGCAAGCTCAGGACTCTGTTAGAGCTCACTACAAAGTTTTATTCCCTCCCTCCCCCTAGGATCACCACTGTATAGAGCTAGGAGTTTAACTCCTGCTGATGTCCCTGTACTGCTATGTGAAATTCCAGCTGTTGAGGTTTCTGAACTTCAGAGAAGCTTGTGGAGGGAAAGCTTTAAAACAGCACAAAGGAACATAAAGGAGGAAAAAGACTCCCCCTGTCCTTAGTCCAGGTGAGGATGTCAGAGGAGAAGTGCAGGTGATCAGTCTTTTAAAAAAATACTGTACAGGCTTCCCTGGTTCTTGTTTTGATATCTTGGCCAAAGAGAGGCAAAGAGATAGGGGTGAGTGCAAGGACTGCAGAATTCACTTCTCCCACACAATGTCTGAGGTTGGAAGATCACATCTATCATAAGGTTGAGACAGGATAAGGTAGCTTTATTTCTAAATTGCATTGTTACTTGAAATCAAGTTCCATATATTCAGTTTCAGAAAACAATTTATTCTGTATCAGGAACTCTAAGTCCAAAAACATGTACTTGTCTCTGTGAAGAAACATATCTAAATTATTTCCACTAAAATGAAATAGAAAATTTGAAGTGTATTTCCTGAATAACTTTAGTCTATGTGAGAGAATTTTATTCATGATTACATATCTTCATTTTGTGCGTGTGTATGAATATATATTTCTATATATATGTAAATACATATACCTGTGTATTTGCATATCTACCTATTTATCTATGTGTATTTGCATATCTATCTATTTATCTATGTGTATCTATCCTTTCAATCAGGAGTTAAATAATGGTACAGTCTTTGGAATAAGGTGGGTTGGGTATGTAAAGTGTAAGGCAGACAGAGAAATGATAATTCAAAATCAAGCACTGAGATATTTTATTTATTTTATTTTGTGACTCTGTCCTGATATGGATTGTGACTTAGACAGGATGAGATGATCACGGTACAACAGCCAACTTTGTTCCCTCCCATGTAGAAGGGACTTTGTATTTTCCAAAATTTATAGATTAATTATTAATGAATCAGTAGAGGTAGTGATTTTCCTAAGGTTGACAGTAACTCATGTATCCGCTACCACAGTCATGCTGAGCTGTCAGATCTATGCATAGAAAAGAAGCAGATTATAAAATTCATTCTACTATGGATTGCCCTGAATAAAATTCTTAAATAAGAATTTGTGTCTCATAGGCATATGAAGATATAAAGATCTAAGAGTGGTTACTACAAAAAGAACTAGAGCGTTATGCTGTATATTAATGTAGCCTAGTGTTTTCTCTGGATCTTTTCCTTGTGCTAGCAAATTAAATACACCTCTTTCTTTCCAATATCATAATAGCTAAAATTACAACCTTTGCAGGGTCAAAACTTTGATGTATTACCAAGAATGTGCTGCCTTTTCTTTTAATTGAGACTGACTACTGTGACAGGAAGGATTGTTTTCTTTCATCAACATTATAAATGTCAGAACATTATCTAAAGTCAATTTAAAAACAAATGTGAGACATTAGATTGTCCATTTGAATACTTTTAAAGCATTGGTGAATCTTCACTGTGTTTATTTGAAATCAGATATTTTTAAAAAACTAATATTTCAATATTTGTGTCTAAAAGTGCTAATGGCTCAGTTCCTGACCCATTAAAACAACGAAGTATGTCGAGACAAATTGTCATTCAAACTTGAAAGATGTATAGCAGAAAACTTTCTACTACATTTCTATACATACTGTTTCACATTTGTTAAAAAATATCTATTTTCCTTAACATTCAATATGCCCAAAATTCATGTACATTCATGATCAAACAGGATGACTTTATACATCATGATCTTGAAAGGATCTTGAATATTTTCCAGCTATCAAACATTACTTAGTATATTAGATAAGACTCCTATAAGCACTTTGTAACTTCTTGAGGAATGAGAAGTGAATAAATAATGGAAAAATCTCTTTCAGTAGCAGACCATTTGCAAGATTATTTTTTGGGGAAAAAAAAAAGTATGATATGATTTGAAAACTAAAAGTATGCACTGATTGCATTTGTAGTACAGGAAGATAGAAGAGAGAATCAGTGACGAATTACTGAGTCATAATTTGGACTTTTAGACATCTCATTATAACAAGAAGAAAAAATGGAATGTGATTGTACTCAGTCATACACACTTTCAGTCATAAATTCTTCTTCAGATTTTTCTACATACAGCATTACCTTAGGCTGATACAGACATATTCTCTGAAAAAGCAATGACATTTTAAAAAAATATGTATGAATTATTGTGTGGTTAAAACCTAACAAATGTGGAAGATTTAGTACTGACAGATTAATCCATCAAACTGTATATAAATGGACTATGGACTATGAAGGAACTATGAATGGACTATGAATGCAATATTAGAGAGAAGCCCCAAAATTTTTTCTTGAGGATACTAGTCTTTTCATTTTGTTAAAGACAGCAGAAATTACTGCATTCACTGCTAGATCAAGTGCAGCATGGGAAAGAATATTTTCCTTGAGCAAACAAAATTGGGTAGAACAAAAAGAATTGATGATTTTGATCTTGTTAAGTTTGAGCTTCAGATTAATTGTAGCTGCCCACATAAGAGCTTTAATAAGTAATTTCAACAGCATGATACACTGAAATGAATTAAATCTAAGAATCAAGACCATTTTGATAAGTTGGAGGTCATGATAATTTGTCATGTAACTGGGGGCAATAGTAAAAACAGAAGTCACCTGAAGTAAAAGGCTTTTTTTTTCTTCAAGATGGGTGGGCATCCTGCACTATGACATTTTCCTATCACCCTAAACTCCACAGCCCTCAACCTCTCCAGTTACACTGAGCTGAGGGTTGAGCAGGAACCTGCATTTTCAGGTGCTGACAGCACCATCCGTGACTCCAGACAGTGTTTAGTCTAAACAACATCTCTGCAGTTCCTTATTCCCTGCTGATGTCTCCATTTCTCTAAGAGGTCAGCAATCTCCATTGCAGGGTTCGGCACAAAATTTCAAAACTAGTAGCCCTCTACAACCAAGAATATTTGGGTTCTGAAAGGGGGAGTTCTGGGAGTATTCCAGAACTTAATGATTTCTTGGAGGACCCATATACTGCAGCATTGCCTTCAGACAAGGACAGGCTTGGTGGGTTAGCCTCAGCCAATGGGGAATCAGTATCAACCCTAAAGAGGAGAGCTTTGCTAACATTTACCTCCTCCTGCACATCCCCAAATTACTATTTCATAAATAAGAAAGAAACTGTTACAGGACATTTCCAGCACACAGATTTTGGACAGATTTTCAACAAATCCAGCTCAAGGCCATTTTACTCATCATAGTCTATGTTGCAGTATATCCATCTTTAGGGGCACTACTTGCCCACCAAATGTCCCTGGACGAACTGCAGTGCATATGTCTATCCTGTTCACTGTGGAATGTAATTTCTGTTTTCTAATATTTTGATACAAGGACATTACACACTTCAATTATTTCAATAATAATATTATCATCTTCCAAACTTACCATACCTTGCACTGGTCCTTTGTCCATGATTTCTTTCATTATATCAGTTTCCTGAAGGAAGGTAAGAGCAGCAGCAGAGAGGGCAAAGGAAGATAACACATTCTATTACACAAAAATAAAACTCATACTAATTTACCATTGCATACATAACATATATGCATGGATGATATGAATGTATGATTGTACTTGTATTTCTGCTAGACAATATTTGGTTTACCAAAGTAACAAAAATTTCAGAAGTGTGTTAAAGAAGCACTAACGCACAGTTATGACTGCATGCTTTCTTTTCTATCTCTAGTAAGTACCACAAGCAGCAGCTTTAAAAGGCTGATGTAAAACTGAGAAGCTATAAAGAATTTGAACTCTTCTGAAAATACAAGGGTACGACACAGGAAAAATGTCATAGCCCCAGTCTTTGAGTAAAGCTAGCATATTTCCATATGTCAGATAATTTTCAAGCCCCAGAGGAGAAAACTGAGTGAGACAACGGGTGAACAGCATGAACTTACTTTTGAGGAGACCCTGTAGTGGGCGGCACACCGGTATAACCGATTGGATTCTACCAAAGGATTTGGACATGGCCCATTTGTATGGTTTTTTCCATATTCACTTGACACATAACAGTGATTTTCACCTGATATTTCCAGGTGACTCTTCCAAAATGATGGATAACAAGCATAGGACACAACCCTGTTCAGATATAAGAAAAAAAAAAAAAAAAAAAAAAAAAAAAA
>NDXB01005392.1:10356-31384 GCA_002631895.1 Agapornis roseicollis
AGAAAAAAAAAAAAAAAAAAAAAAGTAAAAGAGAAGTTGATAAGAAACTTCCTTAAACATTTTTATAGTTTTATTTCAAGTTGGAACACTGACAAAATATATGACAAAACAGGTAAGACTGCATAGGTACCAGAAAGGTGGGACTTGCCGCAATTTTACAACATGGTTATTTTGCAGTAACATTCAGACTGTTCCTTAATGGAAAGACACATTTATGTTTGGAAGTGAATGTGGACCAAAGAACAGAGACAAACTTTGTGACTTATAAACATGTGACATTCAGTGTGTACAAAAGCCTGGGGACTATCCCATGGGGCTCAGGCCACAGAGCTCCTCCTGTGAGTTCCTGATTATTGACAGCAATGAGCCTCTCAAGGAAAGTAAATGACAGATTGTGCCATGATATCACTGGGGTATCTACATCTCCTAAAAATATGCTGGCTATTTCTTAAAAAAATACCCATCTCTAAACATTTTTTTAATATTTAGAGAGTTTTTGCTCACACTTAGAGCAATTTAATTTTTCCTACAACTTATTATGAATTTGCATTAAAGCTCTGATTTTCAAAGTTTTAGAGTTTATATTCTACAAAGATTAATTTAAAAATATTAATTCAAGTAATCACTCGGCAGTTCATTCTATCAAAGATTTCAAAAGCACAAAAATTCATTTATGAAAAGATTAGTGGGGGAAATGTGTAATAGCAAATACATGTCTCCTATGAAAACAAGCTGAATGGGGGTTCTTCAGCCTGGAGAAGAGAAGTCTCATGGGAGACCTTATATTAGCCTTTCAGTGTCTAAAGAGGCCTACTGAAAACAGACTTTTTACAAGGGCGTATAGTGATAGAACAAGTGGTAATGGCTTTAAACTGAAAAGATATAGATTTAGATCAGATATTAGAAAGAAAATCTTCATTATGAAGGTGGTGAGACACTAGTGCAAGTTGCCCAGAGAAGCTGTGGCTGCCTCATCCCTGGAAATGTTCAAGGCCAGCTTGGATAAGACTTTGATCAACCTGGTCTAGTGTAAGGTGACCCTACCCATGGCAGGAGGTTGGAACTAGATGATCTTAAGGTTCTTTCCAACCCTGACCATTCTGTGGCTCTACTTGGTGTATTATTCTTTCTTTTCTTTTTTTTTTAAAGAAACAAAAAAAATCTTCCAATAACAAAGATTTTATCTGTCCAACAGATAAATTAGTGAGACCTCACTAGGAGTATTGTGTGCAGTTCTGGTGTCCATAGCATGAAAAGGACATGGAACTGTTGGAACAAGTCCAGAGGAGGGACATGAGGATGATCAGGGGACTGAAGCATCTCCCATATGAAGACAGGCTGAGAAAGTTGGGACTGTTCATCCTGGAGAAGAGAAGGCTGCATGGAGACCTCATAGCAGCCTTCCAGTATCTGCAGGGGCTCTATAAGGATGCTGGGGAGGGACTCTTCATTAGGGACTGTAGTGACAGGACAAGGGGTATCGGGTTCAAACTTAAAGAGGGGAGGTTTAAATTGGATATAAGGAAGAAGTTCTTTCCTGTTAGGGTGGTGATGCACTGGAATAGCTTGCCCAAGGAAGTTGTGAATGCCTCATTTCTGACAGGAATGGAGCCAGGTTGGGCAGAGCCTTGTGTGGCATGGTTTAGTGTGAGGTGTCCTTGCTTATGGCAGGGGGGTTGGAACTTGATGATCTTAAGGTCTTTTCCAACCCTAACTATTCTATGATTCTAAGATTCTATTTCTAGTTGCAGGCTTCAAAGACTTGAAGACATTTAACTGATTTTGACAGATGAGTGATTGTCAAGGAGTTGTGATAACTCACCTGTGCCTATATCCATGTTAATTTTGGGTTTGAAAATCTCCAAAGTGCTAAAATTGAATGAGCTTTGAAGCACAGGTTAGGAGCCTTCATTGCATTCAAGAATGGAGAAGGGTAATAAAAATGAGATGGTTTCAAGGAAAGGTAAGGGACTGTTTTAATTCTTTACCCTGGCAATACATCAAATGAATTGTTGCTTCATAAAATAAGTTTTTTTCAAGTAGCTTATCATGAATTGTTCAGCCATTTTGACTGTTTGGCTTAGCTGAAAATCCTTTTTACTTCACTAAAATGAAGGAAAAAGTGTGTATTTAAAATGCACCTACTAACAATCACCCAGGTGCACTGAATCTTCCACTTATTATTTTATCCTTTTTATGAGATATTTCAACCTTCTAGTTTTCTACTTTGCACTGCTAGATGTTTCCAAAGCAATAGGTGCATTTCTATGCAATGCCATGGAGGCTTATGAGAGGGTTCCTTTTAAAGAGTCTAATTAAATAGTTCATGGAAGCAGAATATTTTAAATTAGGCAGTCTTACAAAAAGGATATGCACTTAAGTAGCTCGCCAATTGTACTGAACTTTCTGAACCTGAAGAAATGAAAACTCTATTTCACTTAATGTTTTAGTTTTTTTCATTTATGCTTGCCTGTGTATACTTAGTTGCCAGGAATTTTACAAGATGAGCACATATATGCTTCAGCTACTTTGAATAAGTCATGACATTTTCCCATTAACATTTGGTGGTACAAAAATTGACCCAAAGAGAATGTCTTCTTTGCTTACCAGATTCTTTCTGCCTGAACTAGACCAACACACACAGAAGCTTGAAAAAGCACCAATTCTGTCTGCTTGAAAAGGGATTGTCCATCCAAAGTTGTTAGGTTGTTAGGGTGTCATTACTTAGGTACTCACTGGCAACCTCTTTTATTCCCTTCTGAATATCTAAAGTTATTCTGGATTCCCAGATTTCCAATGGGGAATGGTAAGTATTTAGGCCAAATATACCTGAGCTGTTATTAATAATTTTAAAATTTCTTATGTTTTGCTTCTATTGTTAGATGAAAAAAAACCTTTGTTTTATGTATGTAGACATATATATATGTAAATATAAAATGTATCTATCTCTAATAGATGCATCTATAAAATGTATTTATAAAATGCATCTATCTCTACATACATAATCATTCTAATCACCACTGATCACCAATTTCCAAAAGAAATATACTGCTGCTGAGTGTAAGCAGACCTTTAAGGCAAGTAAGGTGAACAGACACCCTCCTCAGAGCATGATCTGGTATAGGCAGGACAGGAGCAGGTGATTGCGACCCTGTGTAAGAAATGGTATGACACTATTCCTATTCCAGGTGTACTTAGAAACATCTCAGAGAGATACAACAAAGTAAAAATTCATTCCTGGAGTAGGGATTTTTTTTCCCCTCCTTTCAGTTGGATTGTTTCTCTGGAGTTGTCACATGTTCTGCATGGATGGGTCTTACTTCTATGGCAATGGAAGTGAAGCACCGAGTGACACACTGGCACACTGAAGCTGTGTGGTAATCCAAATATGATGATTCATTTTGGACTAACAGTCGCTTTTGGATCATTTCACTAACCATATTCTGTAGTCATAATTAACAGAATTCTCTTTATTGAAACATGAGTTTGTACATGCTGAAACATCAGACAAGTAAACATTAAATGCATTTCACAAAGACCTTGCAAGAAGAGTCATAGAGGAAACATAAAATAGAGAAATAAATAAGAATGCATTTATATGCACATATACATACACATAGAGAAAAATACTACCAGGAGCAAGCAGCATTCAGAGAGAAGCAACAAAAGTATGCAGTGTGTTCCTACATTCTTGGCAGAATTTATCTGAAGTCATGTTTATATATTCAATCTACTGAAAATTTTTGTGGTTTTATCATATTTGAATTGTGTTGAATTTTATCACATTTGAATTGTGAGGTGAAAATATAATCTCAAATATTAGATTATGTTATAAGCAAGTTGACCAAAACTAATAGCAATAACATCCTTTTCATGCCTGGAAATTGCTAAGAGCCCAAGGTACAAATCAGATCAAGCCCTGATTAGAAGTAGTATTTGTGTTCAAATGTGTTACCTTTCACTATCTGAAAATAAAATGTTTCTTCCTCATTATTGAAGTCTATAATCTTTTGATTTCCTTTATTAGATAAAATAGATATTTTCAAACCACACTGGTTTCTCCTAAATTGTGGCTTGCAACTGAAATGTCTAAAAATAATAATAAATAGAAATAGAATATGGATTTGTTCTTTAATTGATGGAGAAAGAGAGAGAGTGAGAATTTGACAGTGATTCTCCTCCTCCACCTGGAGAGATTTCACTATTAATTGAGTTCAGAGGTCTGAAGCACTGGCCTAACCTCATTGAGCTATATGAAGGTCTTTCATTGACTTCAGTGAGGATAGTCTAAGTCAGCAGTTGATTTTCCTCAAAATCTATCAAAATCATGAGACAAGCATACTTCAGAAATCGGGAAAGCAGAAGATTTAAAACAGTATTGAACACCTGCTGTGAAAATTTACAAACTCACAAAGAAAATCAATGCACTTTCTCCCTATTGCAAGGAACGGAGATAATGAAAAAAATTGACTGCAATATATTGGTTCATAAATAAAAGTCACCTGAAAGTGCAAGGAAGCAAGCACTATTTAACAGGGCTCATTCGAAAGACACTTCAGACTTTTATATCATGAATTTACATCTTTTTTCATTGTCAAAAGTAATGGTTATGGAATATAGGGTTTCAGCTACAAAAATTATTCAATTATCAGTCCAGTGAATCAAAAATGTTTATTCTGGTTTTTGTTGTTGTCTATACTATTTTCTCTTGGCCACTGTCAAGGACAAAATACTGGGCTAGATGGACCCTTTCTCAGATGCAGCATAGCCATTGCTGTGTTCTTCCAGTATCTGTCCTCAGAAATATTTGGATATTTCCTGTAAGGTGTTTATTTGCATCTAGAACTCTTGGAAGAGGACTTGAAATATCATTTAAACTTGAGGAACAAAAATCAGGATTAAGGAATGTTGTTTATAAGAATAGTTGAGTAGACGTATTTTCATGTGTAGTAGTACACTGACGAAGAATCAGTGACCAGGGACAAGAATCGGCAGCAAGCAAAGGTCTGTAAGAGCTCAGTGATGTTGTACACATTGCAGCTGACAAGAAAGCTGGATGAATGACTAAGAAAATAGTCTCAGACTGTGAAGACGTATTGGAGATTTAGATAGTCTCAAAAAATCTGTGGGTGTTCTCACAACTGCCTGGCAGATTCTTTAATCACTGATCACCAAAAAGCTGCAAGAAGCTGGTGAATACCACAAGGCATCTCAGGTGACTGAGCAATAATGCAAGTACTGGGGACTTGGGAGGTGAAAAGGCAGTTCCCACATGTGCTCTGGTGAACTCTGGTGCCCTAGCTGTGTGCTTCCAGCCTTACAGGAGTCAGAAAGCTTGCTCTGCACACCAGTTTGACATCAGTGCTCTGCGGTCAGCCAGGGACCAATCTTCTCACTACTTCATTTACATCAGCACAAGCTCCTGTGTGAGTACAGCTCAGCTGATAGCCAAGTGCCTCATACAGTCTCAGCCTGACGCATTTTCCTTAGAGAAATAAGCTAACCCTTGTATACTTAATCTGCCTCTGCAGAACAGGCAGTGTCACTAACCACACTGCTTTAGGTAAAAGAAATTTAGCTTTCTAGTACAGGAAGAATCTTACTACTATGGGCTCATGGAGATTATGCCCCTGCAGAGATAACAGTCAGAGGGAACAGAAGACTAGGCAGTATTCCTATTGTTGCATTCCTTATGGCTATTCCTCTAAAATTAGACTGCTCCAATTGTAGTGGAGATAATACTTATTAAAATGGATCTCTTTTCTTACCTACGCTGGCAATTCTTGTGCTCCTGGACTCAACATCGTAATCAAGCAAACAATCCAGTAAGAANGATAACAATCAGAGGGAACAGACTAGGCAGTATTCCTATTGTTGCATTCCTTATGGCTATTCCTCTAAAATTAGACTGCTCCAATTGTAGTGGAGANGGCTCATGGATGCCCCTGCAGAGATAACAGTCAGAGGGAACAGAAGACTAGGCAGTATTCCTATTGTTGCATTCCTTATGGCTATTCCTCTAAAATTAGACTGCTCCAATTGTAGTGGAGATAATACTTATTAAAATGGATCTCTTTTCTTACCTACGCTGGCAATTCTTGTGCTCCTGGACTCAACATCGTAATCAAGCAAACAATCCAGTAAGAAAGAGTATTTACTCTCTTAGGAACATGAGTTACTGACTAAAGGAGCCTGTTATTCTACTTACAGAACAGTGTTGGTTAAAATGTTAAGTTATAATTTTCATTTGTCCATGAATGAAGCTTCTTCCCATGAGGTAAAACCCCCATTAGTTGCTGATGGGGTTTTAGATAGAATCCATTAGTGCCCACAGTAATTGTCCAACTAAAGGGCCTCACACTTAAAACCTTTAAACCCTGAGACAGAAAGACAGAGGAACACTTGATGTAAATTCTCCACATAACAATACAAAATCCCTGTCAGATCAGAAATAGCTTGGTACACTTAAAGAAATCAGAATGATCACTTTTTATACTGTATCTATTTGAATGACAGTGCTTTGGCCTTCACTTAGATTCCAGGCTGCCATGTCAAATGTGACATCTGATGCATCATGTCTGATATTCTTTTGCTCTTTCCATGGCTTGTTTCTTTGTTTGTTTTTAGAAAGTTGACAGACAGCAGGCCCGAGATACTTCTGTCTGTCAGTATCAGGTATATCAAAGCCAGAGTAAGGGGTAAGTTTATGAAAGTGAGAGAGCAAATAGACTTCAGCAGTGAGGAGGAAAGATAAAAAATTTTCAATAATTTCTGCTGAGACACAGCAGGATGCGACACGGTGTATAAAATCCGGCTGCTGCATATTCTCCTGGGAGCCGTTTCCAGGCACATGAAATTCAAGAGGTTGACTGAGAACAGGCAGTACAGATCTACCATGGTAAGTTATGCTTCACCATGATGAGATGACGAGATGACCTGGCCATGATAAAACGACTGCCTCTACAGAGAATAAGAAAAGCAGTGGACGTCATTTTTCTTGACTTTAGGAGTGTTTTCAGCATGGTCTTCTGTGGTGATGCTCCAGCTTATTGGACTAGATAAACTGCTTACAAGGTCAGTAACTGAACTGGACTGGCATGCTGACAGGCCAAAAGATCGAAGTAACTGGTGCCTGTTAGCTAGCGGTATTCTGGAGTCAACACAAAGACAACACTGTTTTGCATCTCAGTAGAGATCTGAACAGTGGGGCATAAGGCAGTAAGGCACCTTCAGTATATTTGTGGAGGATGCCAAATTGGTGGGGAGTGGTTAGCATGCAGGCCTTTCATTCAGAGCAACATTACAGGCTAGAGAAATGAGCTGACAGAAACCACATGAAGTTCAAGAAAGGCAGAAAAAAATCCTGCTTCTGTGCCAGAGCTGCCCAAGCAGAAGTACTGGTAGGGCATTGCCTGTGCAGAAGGCAGTTTCACAGAGAAGGAGGTCCTGATGAGCAGAAAGTTGAACATGAGTCAGCAGTGGGCCCTCTCAGCACACACAGACAATCAACACCAGGTTGTTTTAGCAAGAATATAGCTAAGACATTGTAAGAAGTTATTATTCCCTTCAAATTGTCACTTTTGTGGTTATATCTGTGGTACTATATGGGATCTCCAGTAAAGACACTGACAAACTGAGCAATGGAAGGCACTTAGAGGTCTGAAGCATACAATATGCAAAGCGAAGGTGAGGCAGCTAGCTTTGTCCATCCCAGAGAAGTGAAAGCTAAAAGAGAATCTAGTTACTGTCTTTCACTATGTAACGAGAGGTTATAGAGAAGACAGAGCAAGACTCTTCTTGGAGATACACAGTGAAAAGCTGAAAGGTACCATCACAGGTTGTACCAAGGAACGTGTGGGTTAGATATATGAAAAAGCAAATGTTTGACCACAAAAGTAGTCCTGAAGGAAAGTCTGTGGAACGTCCATCCTTAGAGATACTCAGAATATGATCAACCTGACCTAATTTCAGTTAGTCATGCTTTGAGCAGAAGGTTGGACTAGGTGACCTTCAAAACTTCATACTAAGCTAAATCATTCTGTGATTCTAAAAATTATTATATGTGATTTTAAAAAGCTTCTAGCTCTTAGTGTGGAGCTTGAGAGCTGTTATATTTGTTTAGTCCCACCTGAAGGAAAAAGGGTCTAGATATATTCTTTGCTACAGTGTCACATTCTGGCAGAATCTTTGGATGGGATGATTACTATTTGCTTTATAGAAAGACAATGTTTGATCTTTTTGAATATTCAAAATGTTGTCTCATGCAACTGGCTGCTTACTCAAGGTTGTTTAATGTGAAGAGCCTGTAGCCCAAGAACCATAGAAGTTTTGAATCCACTTACAGTACTGTCTTTGACATAAAAACCTTTCTTGTTTGCCTTGCTTTTAGAGAAGATACCATTTTCCCCAGCTGTATTACAGGTAATAGCAACATCTAGACGTAATAAGGCTTAAATGGGAGCAAGATGGCTGTAGAGTTTTCTCAATGAGAGCCCTCATTCAAAATAATCTTCACTCACTTCTTCAGGAATGCTTCATAAAAGTGATTTAAAGACGGTATAAATGAGAGAAAGTGATAGTGTTGATGAAGTAATACAGTTAACCAGGGCAAAGCTAAATGCTTCTTTTTGAAAGGTCAGAAATCATCATTGTAACACAAGCAACACTGTATCTTAAGCAACTGGATCAAGTTAAAATAACCTAGACAGATAGATTAAATATTTACCCATGTGTTTTCAGATATCTCCAAGCACCATCAATACTTCCACCATTACATCCATGTTGATTCCTGGTATCACAAGAGATCAAATTCTGAGCGGAAAGGTTGTCTGTGATCTGACCGCCAGAATGAATTGCTATTCTATCTGCAGCAACACCTGTTTTGAAACAAATATTTCATTATCAAAGCCAAATAATTATAGCTTCACATTGGTTATTGTGAAATAGGGACTGAAATACAACTTCGATATTTTCTGCCTGTGCAGATATCTTTACAAAACAATACAGATCTAATCTGTGCAGACTTTCGAGAGAGGATTGTAAAACTGCAAATCATCATGATCAACTTTGCTGTAAAACAACAGATTTACTGGTTATCATAAAGTCCCGTATATGTAAACACAAATGAAGCATTTATGTAATATAGTCTGATAGTTTCTAGCATGTTTGTAAATGCATATTCATTTCTGTTTGACTTCAGCAGGAGATGCAAATACTCCCCCACCTCTCTGCAGCTGAATCTCCAAATCTCTATTCTTTTTTTTCTACCTTCCCTTCCTTTAGTTGAGAAAAAGAAGAAAGGCAAAACTGAACAGTCCTATGAAGAAAAAATTCAAGACTGAAAGTACGTATTGGTTTTAGTGGAAAGAATATTTGGAATTGTTCATACTAACGTGTAGAAGTGGGATTCATTGGACCACCCTCTCTTATCACACAAAATTTTTCTTCTGAGATAGACACCTTAGATGTCTGAACTCAATCTGATAGCCATAATCCTAAGTACAAATATATTTATGCACTGATCTGAAGGCAGACTGGGCTAAGTTGTATGTGAAATTAAGCTACTCCTCCTTTCTTTAATGAGTGACAATGAAACAATTATTAGGCCCCAAACTCAGTCATTACCTGTTCTTAAATTATACTTTTATTATTGTTACCCTTTATTTTTCAACTTGAAAAGAATAAAAAGCACCCACCTTGAAATCTAAAACCCTATCAAAATCAGCACTAACTTCAGTGAACTTTGGACATGACTTCAGAAGTGTCAATCTGCTGATGACAGCTGATAACAACTGTGTTCTTTGCTTTTATGAGGTGTCACATGAAGGTGAATTTATTTTCATAGACATAAAAACTTTTTACTGAAGAGCTCCGGAATACTTACAGGAATTACTCGTGTTAAGAAAAATGATGCAGCAGTGCTTGCCTATTTGTTGAGAAACAATTAATCTTACCAAGAAGGATTGAAAATTCAGATTGAAAATGCTTGAGGCATTTAAACAACATGGGAAGGCATCTCATAGTATTTAGAATTGAAAAGAACTATGTGAATTAAGATCAAAAGATTCAATTACAAAAGGGAAAATTAAGACTGGAGAACTGTAAAGTCTTTCCCTCTGTAAACTCTGTTCATCTTTGCAATAATTTGTCCAAGGAGCTGCTAGAAGCTTTTTTGGTTTCCTCTTATAGCTACACTGAACAAGACATATTGGTAATAGAGTTCCTTCAGTCTGTCTTTGCCAGGGAGCTGGGATTAACTGAACTAAATGTTCCTTTCCTTCTCTTACTGCTGTGATTTAAAGAAGTGGTTGCAGGAACCTACACCTATGAGGACCCATTGGCCAGATTGTCATAAAGACTGATTGCAAAATTTTTCTTCTCTATCTTTATATGTATTAATATATACTGAGATTTACTGCCACATAAGAAAAATGAATGTAAATGATTGCTGTACCTTCTTTTGAGAAAATGACACAAATGTGACACAAATGCATGTGTCCGTTTCTCCTAAAACCAGAGGTTGCAGCACATACAGTTTGAATTACCTTACTGACATTTGCTTGCTTGCTGAATCTGAAAAGCGTTACTTCCACAAATATCTGAGCAGTTTCAGGGTTTTCTTCTCATAAAATTATTGAAAAGGTTATACTTAATTTGCTGGAATAGCAATGGTTGGACAATGATAAATGCACAAATGTAAACAGACTTTAAAGACAAAACTAAAGCCCCCCTGTTTTAAGCTTTGAAGTCAAGAATGGAACTGTGCAAGCAAAGGGTGCAGGTTTTTAAAAAGTTACTCTATCAATTACAGAAGAAGTGTATTAGCCAATTTATTTTCTACTTTCTGTCACTAAAACATCTCCCTGTGCTACATGAACTTGTGAAAAGTAAACAAAGCTCTACAGCTTAGAACGACTTCTTAAGACTTCGGGACAACTTAAAGGGAAAGCTGCAGAAATTTAAATGTTCTTCTTTGGTGAATTTGGCTGAAGTTACCCCATTAATAATCACTGCAGGTTTTCACCACACACCTAACATTGAAGATATTTTTTAGAGGAGAAAAAATAATATTACTTGCGGTTGAAAAGGCCCAGGATGCACCACAGTTTCGTTGATCCAGAGGATCATGAATCCACTCAGGCCATGCATAAGTGGCTGCAAAAAATGCAGGAAAGTTTTCTTCTGGAAGTGAATTTCCCTAAAACAAAATGTATATGCTTTAATACTTAATTCTATTTTAAATTTTACCCTAATTTTACTTTTAAAGTTCTTAAATTTCAAAATGAGGAAACCCAAAGCATTGGTGTCTGTGGCTTCCTCAGCACCAATGTGATGGTTACGCTGTGGCTGGGAGCTGTGGACCCCCCTGAGAGTAGGAGGATTCTGGTACTTTACTAGCTGAGCTGGAAAGCTGAGCTCCATGACTGTCAACCTGAATAACCTTCCAGTTTCTCTCTGATTTTTATCTCAAACAACTATTCCCTATGAAACATGTTAATTATGACCATATAATTAATTATGGCATTTTTTTAAAGAAAAGCCTTCTACTACAAACAATGGAGAAGTTAGTTACCTGTTACCTTATTCTCCTTGACACATAGCTGTAGGTAGGAAATTTTAGTCACCCTGGAAGGGAGGCATCAGTGTATCATTGATCATTGTGTATCACTGATTTGTCTTTTACACAGAGGTTCTTCAATCTCCAGCACATATTCCAGAACAAAAATCAGTGATTTTTCTTTTGCGTTGCACTCTAATGCTGTGTAGATGAAAATTCATGGTCTGTTTGCTAATGCCATTTGGACAGCCAATTCTTCATCTCTTAGCCTTGATTTACACCCTCCAAACTTTGCATATCTGCATATGCAAGAACCATCTGGTACAACTGCTGTTAATCTGCTTTGTGTCCAACATATCCAAACCATTCACCCATGTTTGGGCTGTTGGTTTTTGTTTGTTTGTTTTTGTTGTTGTTGTTGTTGTTGAAATTTATGGAATGATTGCTTCTGCTGTTCAGGGAAATAGGAACAGCCACATAGAATGACAATATTAGTCCATCTAGTCCATGAGTTTTTCTCAAACAATTGTTGACAACTTCTGTTTTAGAGGAAAATACAATATACAAACTACAATAATGTGTTCCTAAGCAAAACATTTCCTAATGCTTTCTTAAAAGCAGCCTCATATCTTGAAGCACAATAGCTTCAATCCTGTTCAGATTCCTTTA
Organism: Agapornis roseicollis; assembly: GCA_002631895.1. NCBI lineage: Eukaryota > Metazoa > Chordata > Aves > Psittaciformes > Psittacidae > Agapornis > Agapornis roseicollis. The sequence continues at coordinate 22,583 of NDXB01005392.1, forward strand.
TTTCACTTTCATTTACTTAGTCTTCTAATTCTGTCCTTGCAGAACCATTTTTCTAAATTACTTATGTGACTTATAAGACTACATACTTATTCCTAAAATGATTTAAACTTTTGAGCTCAGTTCTTTCAAACTATTTAAAGACACTCTGAGGAATCAAACTTTACCACTTCAGCTGTAACCAGAACACTTTGTTGTGTATGCTGGAAACAGCATTGCCTCCATCTACCTTGTACAGCTGGGTTTCTCGCTGAAACCCATAACTGGGAAGTGGTTAGAGATAAAAGCAGCTCATACCCAGGCTCTGTATCATAAAATCACAGAATCATAGAATAGCTAGGGTTGGAAAGGACTTTAAGATCATCAGGTTCCAACCTCCCTGCCATGGGCAGGGACACCTCACACTAAACCATCTCACACAAGGCACTGTCTAAACTGGACTTGAACACTGCCAAGGACGGAGCATTCACATCTTCCCTGGGCAACCCATTGCAGTGCCTCAACACCCTTACAGTAAAGAACTTCCTCCTTACATCCAATCTAAACTTTTATTTGCCAGCTCCTTTAGGACCCGCGGATGGATTTCATCAGGTCCCATGGACTTGAGTATGTTCAGATTCTTAACATGTTCTTGAACCAGATCCTGTCCTACAGTGGGCCCAAGGTCTTCATTCTCACAGTCCCTGCATCTGCCTTCCAAGACTTGGGTGGTGTGGTCAGAGCATTTGCCAGTGAAGACTGAGGCAAAGAAGTCATTAAGAAACTCAGCCTTCTCCAAATCCAGGGTAGCCAGCTCACCTGATAGCTTCAGGAGAGGGCCCATGTTGTCCCTAGTCTGTCTTTTATTTGCAATGTACCTATAGAATCCCTTCCTGTTATCTTTCAAATCCCTAGCCAAGTTTAATTCTAACTGGGCCTTAGCTTTCCTAACCTGGTCCCTAGCTTCCTGGACAACATCCCTGTATTCTTCACAGGCTGCCTTACTTCCACCTTTTATAAGCCTCTTTTCTCCCTTGAAGCTTCCTCAGCAGCTCCTTATCCATCCAAGGATGTCTCCTGGCCCTCCTGCTGCACTTCCTTCTAGTTGGGATGCAACACTCCTGAGGTTGTAGTAGGTAATCCTTGAATTTCAACCAACAGACTTGTACTCCCCTGCCCTCTAGGGCTATATCCCATGGAACCTTACTAAGCAGGTTCCTGAAGAGGCCAAAGTCTGCTCTGTTGAAGTCCAGGGCAGTGAGTTTGCTGCATGCTCTTCTCACTGTCCTGAGGTTCTAGAATTCTACCATCTCATGATTGCTAGAGCTGAGGCTGCCCTGGAGCGTTACATTTCCAAGCAGCCCTTCCCTGCTGGTGAGCACGAGGTCAAGCAGGGCACCTCTCCTTGTCAGCTCCTCTATTACTTGCAGAAGGAAGTTATCTTCCACACAATCGAGGAACCTCCTGGATCACTTGTGCCGGGCCATGCCGTCACTCCAACAGATGTCAGGGTGGTTGAAGTCCCCCATGAGAACAAGGGCCTGCAAGCTTGAGGCTTTTCCAATTTCTCTGTGGAGCGCTTCATCCACAGAGTCCTCTTGATCAGGTGGTCTGTAACAGACCCCCACAGTTATGTCTCCCATCTCTGTTCTCCCTTTAACCCTGACCCACAAACTCTCTGTTAACTGCTCACCTGTCCCCAGAGAGAGTTCCATAGTCTCCAGCCTATCCCTAACATAAAGGGCAACTCCCCCTCCCTGCCTGCCGGGCCTGTCTTTTCTAGAAAGCCTGTAACCTTCCATTCCAACAATCCAGTCACAGGAGCCATCCCACCATGTTTCTGTGATGCCTATTACATCATATCTCCATAGATGTGTACACATCTCTAATTCCTCTTGTTTGCTCCCCATAGTACAGGCATTTGTATGGAGGCATTTGAGCCAAGCTCCAAATGAAGCTGGCTCATTGGCTGGGGCAGCTGAAATATTTCTACATTGCTCTGAGCACAAGCGAGAGACTTACTAGAGCAGGCAGCCTATCCCTGCAAAATCCCTGATACAAGTCCCTGGTAGGCAACACACATCCCTTGAGACTGAGTCAGGCTGAAAGATGGGTGCCTCTGTTCCTTTCAAAGCAGAATCCCCTACTACTGCGACCTGACGCTTTTTCCTGGAGGCACCAGTAGTGATCCTATTTATGGATGCATTAGCTGGTTGTTCACATGGCAATGTGTAAGTATCTGACACTAAATTGGAATACAGACCCAACAGACAAATTAATACAGTCTGTGGATATGACTAGACCCAGAAAACCTCAAGTGCTTCTAGGTTCATAGAGTCATAGAATAGAATCATAGAATAGTTAGGGTTGGAAAGGACCTTAAGATCATCTAGTTCCAAACCTCCTGCCATAAGCAGGGATATCCCACACTAAAACACGCCACCCAAGGCATTGTCCAACCTGGCCTTAAACACTGCCAGGGATGGAGCACTCACAACTTCCTTGGCCAATCCATTCCAGTGCCTCACCACCCTAATAGGAAAGAATTTCTTCCTTATATCCAATGTAAACTTCCCCTGTTTAAGTTTGAGCCCGTTACCCCTTGTACTGTCACTACAGTTCCAAATGAAAAGTCCCTCCCCAGCATCCCTATAGGTCTCCATGCAGCCTTCTCCAGGCTAAACAGTCCCATCTTTCTCAGCTTGTCTTCCTACAGGAGGTGCTCCAGTCCCCTGATCATCCTCGTGGCCCTCCTCTGGATTTGTTCCAACACTTCCATGTCCTTTTTATGTTGAGGACACCAGAACTGCACACAATACTCCAGGTAAGGTCTCACTATGGTGAGGTTCACTATGTTAGATTCACGATGTGAGTTCTAAATACTATTAGAGTATACTGCAAACTGTTAAGTTACTTAAGTGCTTCTGAAAGTTTTGCCTGCAACCATAAAAAGCCAGTAATCTTTTAAATATTGCTAAAATGTTAATCTCAATATTTTGATTAATCACTTTCAGAAGTCTGATTTTTTAAAACCTTGTTAGATGCCTGGGACTTGCAACCTTAAGTGGCACACAGAAGACAACAGCTAATTTCAACAATATCTTGCTAAATTATTATGTTCATTATTAATGAAGAAGCACAAGCACAAGATTTACTTTGAAGATTAGATAAATCATACAGGTGAAATCCTAGACAAATAGTGTTCCTCTTACATGATAAAACTGCTCATTATCAACCAGTAAACAAGTAAAATTTGGCAAAGGTTGTTTAGCACACATAAGAGGGCAGTGACCGCTTACAGTTTTACAAATGAGGCTGTTGAGAAAATAAAATTCTAAATGGATCTTCTGTCTGAAAAATGTGTTACTTTATGTATTCCTAAACTGCTGCCAATGTATTTAATGGACTTACATTGTAGATCCCAGAGCAAAATCCTCATTAACCCTCAGCCTTGTCATCTAGAAATGCAGGACTGACCTGCAGTCAGAAACATCAGCTTGCTATGGGAGAAGTTCTTATCCTGATATTGAGAAGCACTGCTGCTCTGTGTCAAACATTTAGTCTAGACAATTGTTTTGCAATGTATGATCCATGAACCAGCATCAGATAGCACAATGCAATCAGCAACATGAATGAGTGGGAAAACTATTTTTAAAACTTCATATGTATTCTCTGCAGTCAAGCTAGGCCAAAACAGGAAGGTAAGTGAATGTAAAAGAACACTCATACTTCAGCTATGACTTCAGAAGAGTTAGATGGCTCTTCAGAGAAAAAAAAACTGGATGATTACTAAATTTGCTAAATGTGGATATAGTTTTTCTCAGAAAAAGCAATATTTTATTTTCTTTTTTTTTTTAATTTTATTTTTTTTATTTTATTTTATAAGTAGAATAAAGGGTTTGGACATCACTTGCTTTGTGAAAACAAAAGGGGCATGCATGACTTTCAGTTTACAAAAGAGAGATCTACAACTGCTGAGCTTTTTTACTGTGAAAGCCATATATCTGTGGAATAGCTGGTGTACTTTGTGCACCTTCACATTTCATTTACATATGTTTACCTCATACAAAATGGTGCCTTATTACTAAACTATGTATTCCATTTTCTTGTAAGATGGCACTTAGATGAGTACCTGTTGGTGACAGGTTCAGACCCCACCATTGCCTGAACACGCATTGGCAGAATACCACCAAACATGCATCACAATGTGTTTTAAAGGCATAGTAGGTATTTTTGTGCTACACAGACCTTCAAGAATAATTATGCTATTCCCTGTGGTGAATAAACACTTTCAAAATGCCTTCTCATATAACACACATGACACTACTGGGGGCTCCAGTTCTGTCAGGAGTCACAACCATTTTAGTGGTGTATTTAGCTGTCTGTCTATGTTCAGGTCTAGGCATACTCTGAAGCACAGGCTACTCAGTTCAGATTTAGTTCTTGTTCCAAATCATTGCCTTTTAGATATTCTATTGTGACACCATTTTAATCTACCCTTACAGATATATGCATCAACTTATTGAGCAGGTACAGTCTTTTATTAATAGCAGAGCTTTTGAAAGCTCTATAAGCAATTTCAAAAAGTTTTTGTTTTCCCTGAGATAAAATGTAGCTCTGTCAAAACATTTAATTTGAAGTAATGTTAAAGAAGCTGTATTTGTAGTTGGAAAAGCTTCTACTCTACAACTAAACCCTTCAGGACTGCAGATAACTAGGACTCTGCCACAGATGTAACGCGGTTAACACACAAAGGCTTTACATTTTTAGTCCTTATTTCCATGCAACTGAGTAACCCCTTCCACACAAAAAAGCTTTTCTCAAGCATCCTTCAAAGACACTCGAAAATAATCAGAACATCCAGAAACTATTATTTATTATCTAAATAGAAAACTAGTAGACGAGCAGCATGCTGAAGAAATTATTTTCATTCAAAGTAAAAAAAAAAGAAAAACAAAAAGAGTTATTTTTAATGAATGGGCAGCTAGGATTCTCTTTTTACATCAGAAACCTACCAGGCTTTAATCAGGTCAGTACAAGACAAAGCTCAAAATTTCTGAACACTAATTATAGCATTTTTATCAACTAACTATATGACTTTGGCAAATGACTTGCAGTTTTCTCACTTGCAAAATGGGAAAGGCAGTAGTAATCTCAGAGAATACATGAATATTTNCCCCTTCCACACAAAAAAGCTTTTCTCAAGCATCCTTCAAAGACACTCGAAAATAATCAGAACATCCAGAAACTATTATTTATTATCTAAATAGAAAACTAGTAGACGAGCAGCATGCTGAAGAAATTATTTTCATTCAAAGTAAAAAAAAAAGAAAAACAAAAAGAGTTATTTTTAATGAATGGGCAGCTAGGATTCTCTTTTTACATCAGAAACCTACCAGGCTTTAATCAGGTCAGTACAAGACAAAGCTCAAAATTTCTGAACACTAATTATAGCATTTTTATCAACTAACTATATGACTTTGGCAAATGACTTGCAGTTTTCTCACTTGCAAAATGGGAAAGGCAGTAGTAATCTCAGAGAATACATGAATATTTAATTACTGCCAATTTATCCACAATAAGTAACTAGTACATTGGCCTGCAGGTAAATTAGTACTCAGCAAAGTCACTTAAAGGTCAAGCCATTAAGGTTTGGAGAATATCTAAAAAATATATAAAAGTCATTATTTCTGAATTTCGTCATTCATATCTTTTTATTCTCTTCTGAGTTGTCACCCCGCTACAGGTGAAGCTTAATGGAAACACTGTCATGAAAACTCACTCTTTTTTATCACTTAGGACTTTGTAAAAGTGTTATCATGCTTCACCAAATAGCAGTGACAGAAAATTATTTGTGAAAGGTGAAGCAGAGTCTCTGAAAATCTGGTAAGATATTTATCTTATAAGGCACCTGGAAGGTAATGCCATTGCTGAGCCAAACCCATGCTATGAATTTGTCAGATCATGCAGTGAGAATAGATATGGAGCTGGCTATGAGTGAATAAATCCTTTATATATATATATATGTATATATATATGTATTTGTGAAGTATTAAAACATGTCAGATAATAGAGAATTTCCTCAAGCAGAACAAAGACACTGAAGAGATTATGTTCCAGAAAACTAGACAATGGGACAGAATCAGGGAGATTTGGAGCTTCTCAGGAGGCTTCAGAGAAAAATAATTTTACATCATGACTAGGTAAGACAGAAACTACTGGGGTAAGAGCAAGAAAAGTTCTAATATCTCTGAAGAGAAACCATAGGAATGAAGCAGTACAATTCAAAGAAACTTTCTGCAAGCTCAGTGAATTCTCCAGAAGCTGACAAAGTTAGACAGAGATCGCTATTTTATAGTTTCAGCTTTTGTAAGTAGAGTAAAATATTTCATTGAATCCTGTGCAAATCTTGTGTGTCCAGCAATATGCAGCACTTCATGAGGGCACAAAGCTGGATTTCAGGAGAATAATGCACTGGAGCTCCTCAGGTGTCTGGCGGGGCCAAGGGTAGCTGGGTTGTGGCTCACAGATTTTGTAAAAATGTAACAGATAGAGAAAATTTGCCTGTGAAATGTATCAGTGGAACGAAGACTTATTTTATTTAAGACTTATTTAATGTGTCTGTCAAAGCTATGGGAAACTTAATAGCAATGATTAAATACACTAGACACAATGCAGGACCACTGAGCGACCCCAGACTGAATGGAACTGCCTTGTTTTCCTAGATGGGATTTCTCTCATCTAGCTAGATATCTAGTAATGTAGATGCCAATCTCTGAACTAGGTACACGATATCCATTTTTTGATTCTCCTACATAAGCATCACAATGTATTCCTCAAGGAAAAAACAACAGCAAATCAACCCCAACTGTCTTTAGCCTCAATGTAGTTAACTAATAATTTGTAGCAGATACCTACTAAATCTTATATCAGTCTTATTTTGACTTGACATCTTGAACTGAAGTGGATCCTCCTGTGGCTGCGAGGAGTAGTCTAGCAAACCATAAAGGGCAAAGCTCCAAAGCTTAGTATTTGTCAACTTCTTGCTCTGATAACCCTCCATAGTGTAATTTTGAGCAAGAGAGCAAGCTTGGGCCACAACCCAATGCCTCACCATGTTGATACAGGAAACTAACTGGGTGGGACAAAGAACCAATTTGCATCAACTAAAGGGCTAGGATTGCTAAAATTGTTGCAGAGGTACATGGTCCTCCCCCTCTTTCCCAAATTCCCGGTCTAGTGATAATTTTGCACTGTAATTTTGGTTCTTCTAAGAAATAAGCCAAGAAACTGATCCAAAGAATTGAAAAATCGCTCTGGATTCAATAACTATGCATTTCTTCTTTAATTGCTTATCCTATTTACACAACATAAAGCATATTTGCTTTGTTGCAGAACTAAACGTAAGAGCATAAACATATGATGGGAAATCTAATTTAGCTGCCATGAAAATGGCTGTGGCAAAGAGGCTTAGAAAGCTGGTAGTAGAGAATCATCTCATCTTCCCATCATTTTTCTTTCCATTTGGCTAAACCTCCAGTCTTCTACTGCATCTTTACATTGTTTTATTCCTTCAGAGCTTGTTTCAAAGACTGGTGTTTCGTTTCAGCTGGTAGTGCTAATGAATTATGAATAATTCTTTTTTCATGGATACAGCTATGTCTGCAATGATTAACAAATGGAGGTAATAGTATGGAAGCATCCTAAAGAAGCAAAGATTTCAAACACCAATGATCTACAATGATAGATGCATAGTTTCCTAAGGATTAACATTTGCTTTTGCCCCTCCTTGTTGCATTTCCATCAACAGTACCACACACTCTGTGGCTTGGAGAACTACTCATATTCAGCACAGAAGCATTTAGCATATTTAACATATAAGCATTTAGTGTTAAACACCTGAATCATAATCTTATAATTGTCCACATTTATTTTTCCATGTGATGAAGTTATTTTAAAAGTTAACAATTGTACACTTACTGGAGGTTCTTTCATATTCAGCAAGGAATGAGATGGAGGGAAGGTGCCCAGGCGCTTTCTGAAACCTTCTTCCACTGTCATTCCCCAGAACTGAGTGTAGTTGGCAGCTTTCCATCTTCCTCACAGACAGAAAACAAACACGCAAAACCCAGGCTAGAGACACGATTCACATTAATAACTTGCTTCTTTAAGAGCACCACTAATATCCAGAAATAAATCTTTCCAATTACATTTCAAAACCTTGCACTCGACACACACAAGAAAACAGCCTAAAGCAGAGAAGCTTCATAGAAACCTTGCAGTACCAGAAGGGGGCCTATAAAGATGCTGGGGAAGGACTCTTCAATAGAGACTGCAGTGATAGGACAAGGGACAGTGGGTGAAAACTTAAACAGGGGAAGTTTAGAATCATAGAATAGTTAGGGTTGGAAAGGACCTTAAGATCATCTAGTGCCAAACCCCCTGCCATAAGCAAGGACACCTCACACTAAACCATGTCACCCAACGCTTCATCCAACCTGGCCTTGAGCACCGCCAGGGATGAAGCATTCACAACTTCCTTGGACAACCCATTCCAGTGCCTCACCACCCTAACAGGAAAGAACTTCTTCCTTACATCCAATCTAAACCTCCCCTCTTTAAGTTTGAACCCGATACCCCTTGTCCTGTCACTACAGTCCCTAATGAAGAGTCCCTCCCTAGCAGCCCTATAGGCCCCCTTCAGATACTGGAAGGCTGCTATGAGGTCTCCACACAGCCTTCTCTTCTCCAGGATGAACAGCCTCAACTTTCCCAGCCTGTCTTCCTACAGGAGGTGCTCCAGTCCCCTGATCATCCTCGTGGCCC
>NDXB01005392.1:31394-59781 GCA_002631895.1 Agapornis roseicollis
GCACTACCGTATGAAGAGTCCCTCCCTAGCAGCCCTATAGGCCCCCTTCAGATACTGGAAGGCTGCTAGGAGGTCTCCACACAGCCTTCTCTTCTCCAGGATGAACAGCCTCAACTTTCCCAGCCTGTCTTCCTACAGGAGGTGCTCCAGTCCCCTGATCATCCTCGTGGCCCTCCTCTGGACTTGTTCCAACAGTTCCATGTCCTTTTTCTGTTGAGGACACCAGAACTGCATACAATACTGCAGGTGAGGTCTCACATGAGCAGAGTAAAGGGGCAGGATCACCTCTTTTGACCTGCTGGTCACGCTCCTTTTGATGCAGCCCAGGATACAGTTGGCTTTCTGGGCTGCAAGCACACACTGAAGCCGGCTCATGTTCATGTTCTCATTGACCAACACCACCAAGTCCTTCTCCACAGGGCTGCTCTCAATCTCTTCTCTGCCTAACCTGTAGTTGTGCCTGGGATTGCTCTGATCCAGCTGTAGGACCTTGCACTTGGCATGGTTAAACTTCATGAGGTTGGCATCAGCCCAACTCACAAGCGTGTCAAGGTCCCTCTGGATGGCATTCCTTCCCTCCAGCGTATCCACCGAACCACACAGCTTGGTGTCATTGGCAGACTTGCTGAGGGTGCACTCAATCCCACTGTCCATGTCAGTGACAAAGATGTTGAACAAGACCGGTCCTACCACCGGATCCCTGAGGGACACCACTCATTACTGGTTTAGATTGGATATAAAGAAGTTCTTTACCGTGAGGGTGGTGAGGCCCTGGAATGGGCTGCCCAAAAAAGTGGTAAATTCTCCATCCCTGGGCAGTGGTCGAAGCCAGGTTGGATAGAGCCTTGGGAACATCGTTGCCCATGGCAGAGGAGATGGAACTTGATGATCTTAAGGTCTTTTCCATTCCAGACCTATGACTCTATGATTTAGTACGGGCTCTTCCACTGTGAATGAGTGTAGGATGGAGCAATGCAACAGTGTACAGAAAGTGGTGATTTGAGGTCAGCATCATGTCAGCCTCCAGGAGACAAGCAAGCAACACTTCAGGGAAACACTGGAAAACAAGGTGCTTGATCATAACAGTTAGTGCTCTCCTTAAGTTATGCTCAAATTATGCTTCAGGTCAGACGCCCACAGAGAGCTAACAGTTTCATGTAGTGAGCTACATTGCCTTCAGGCTCTGGTGCACCAGCAGTGAGACACTGTTGAAGGCAGCAGAAAGCCTACCTGACACATTCTGCCTGAGTTTTACATCAATAACCAGGTTGAAAGAGAGGACTCTTTATGGCTGTTTGATTATTCCCTGCCTACTCTCAAGTAGACTAGACTGAGATTGCAGTGTTAACTGCAAACTGTGTGCACAACAGAAAAAAATTACCTTGGAGTCATATACATTTAGAACACACTGAAATTTGTTATTACTAGAAAAGAGCTGGGCCACACGGGAGAACATTAGTTTTGCCCAGTTCTTTCCTGCTTGTGTATGAGGAGCAAGGAGACAGGATTCATGCTGCCCAAATGAGAAGCCTCACTACTTTTGGTCTGCAGGTAGTCAGTGAAGAGTGCAAGTACCTGCAAAAGTTGAGTTGTATCTCAGCTGGGCTTAACCACCCTGTGGCAAACCTTACCACTGACAACAGGCAAGTGAAGGGCTCTGGGTGCCTAACTTAGCTGTCTATCCTAAAACAGTTGGTTTGAATGTCTCCCATGAAGTACAAAACATTTTAGCATTGAATCACTGTTTGAAATCTGGGCAGTTTCAGTGGTGAATTTAGAACTTCAGCTTCTAGGAAGACAATCCCTATATCTGTCTGGAAATAGTTGGCTGGATACCACAGCACACTTCCTGCACTGAGGTGTCTAATCCCTCTGCACAACCTGGGGAAAGCAAGAACTGGTAGCAAGAGAAACACCAAGCTTCACAAAGTTCTGATATCTTGGTCCCCATTTGGCCTTTCTTCTCCTTTTCCAACATTAGCTAGAGTCCTGTTATGTGGAACAGCGCTCTTAAGGAGGGAGAAAAATTCACTTAAATATCTATACCAAGTAATAAAGTGAAGAATAAGGGAATATTTTCTAAATAACATATTGTGAGGAAAAGAAATTATACTAAATTTGGAGAAAGTTTTTGATAGATATTTACAATGTTCACTCTCACCAGCATGAGACTGTTGGTCTTTTTTCATTTAAAACTCTATAATCTGCCAGAGATTTAGGAAATTTACAGTCAAATTACTGTAATGTAAGTAGGGAAGGGAAAGGTGACAAGGACTGCATAACTTGTAATTTGCACATACATACAATGAGCAATACAGTGGTTTACAACAAGACCTTAAATTAAAAGTGTTCTCACCCATAATCTCCAGAATTGATGTGCTGAATTAAGTCTGGGCGAACAAGGCATATTTCTTTTGAACACTTCCAGAGACTTTGCAAGCATTTGCTGAAAGGGCAAGAATACCACTGAGCAGAAAATAAATTGTCAAAAAAAAAAAATATGCATTTTAACAGCAGAAAGAGGTTGGAGAAAAAACCCAAAAGTGTTAACAATATAAATGTCAAACAGCACTTATGAAAACACGATGCTACTTCTTGCTGCTTCACTACCTAATGAATCCTAACTGGAACAGGGTGGGAAGGTTCACAGCTTAAGAGAAAGACTGTATTTGAAAAATTTTGCTTCCACCTTTGTTAGACCGAACCAGCCATAAAAGAAAATGTCCTGTAAATGAGACCTTTTAAGAAAGCTTCACTCTGGAAACCCAGAAAAAACCCATGCATCAGTAGACACATTGCTCCAAAGACTGTGGGCTATAGTCAGGACAGCGGGAGCCCCAGTTCTTTATGTGTGCTGCTGGAGTACCCTGGACTTCCCTGGGGTTGGAGGTGCAGGGCTGTTTTTTGGAGCAGCAAAGCAGAGAGGCAGCTCAGGCAGCCAGCTGCTAGGACTGGCAACAGAGCTCCCCTGCCTGCACCACCTGCTCCTCTTCCAAAGCAGAGAAAGGGATGCTCAAACAGTTCATCCTTTCTTATGCAAATATACATACATATTCTTCCTTTATGAAATAATGTCAGGTTTCACCACTCGTGCCAAAGAAGCAGGGGAAGACATTCTAAATTAATCCCCTAAACTTTAATGGTATTTGCTTTGTCTGCACTCAGGTCAGTGCCCAACTCTAAGTTGAAACCATTTTGAGTTAAGTCAGAGCCAGCAGACTGACTGAGCAGGAACAGAATTAGGCCAGGGAGGTGGGGATTTTAATACTCTAATTTTTATATCTTGATTAGAAATCCCATGGTGTAACTCTTAACATTCTAAATTGGCTGTAATCTAGTTCTACAATAGCTTAATACAGCACTACTCTTCCAGCTATTTTGATTTGATTACATGTTTAGTATGAATTTAAGAATGCAGACTACCTTAATTCCTTTTTCATGACATATGCTAAATAAAATCCTGTTTGCTGTTCTCTAAAACATTACCAGGAATTGCAGTTGTCTTTAATTATTGCTCCTTCTCCGTAATATCGGCCAGCTCTATAACAACCTGTCAACATAACATATAGATGTGTGAAAAAAATTATCATTTTTAAAGTGAATTAACTCAAAACTCTTGCAACTATTGAAAGTCAGCAGCATTTATTCCCAGTTTCTTCCAAGAAATGAAGGCAGTTTGATGTATTTTAATTTTTTAACAGGTACGTTATCATTCATAGGAAATAAAATCAGCAAGATTCAAAACACCCACTGAAAAATTATCTTACAAGTAAAAAATATAATTCTTCAAATAAAGTTATTTTTCAGTAATGAAAATCAATAGAATCCATTTCTAATAAAATAATTTTCCATTTGTCTATTAAAATAGAAGTAAGATTTTCCAGTTATAGAATTTAAAAAAACTAATAACTACTCCAAACCTATTGTAATATTGTAATATAATCTTTTTGCTTCCAAGTTTAATTTCTTTTTGAAAGGCAGGTAGATCAATTATGTTTCAAGGAAATGGGTGTTTTACATATTCTCCAAACCCAATATAAAACCAAAATTGAGTGATGACTTCTCTAAAAAAATAAATGTTTCCCAATTTTTTTTTCTTGGATAATACTTCAGTGAGAAAAGACTTTGTGTGTGGTTTAAAATCTTCCACACAAACTTTTTTTGGTGTGCTTGATTGTCAAAACTTCAATAAAAGAAAGATCCAGAATCACAGAATCACAAGATGGTCTGGGTTGAATGGGACTGTACAGATCATCTAGTTCCAACCCCCCTCCACCACAGACAAGGATACTTTCCACTGAATCAGGTTGCTTAAAGCTCCATCCAGGCTGGCCTGGAAGAATGTCTGCACAGGGCTTTGGATCAAGCCTATAACAAACATTGCACATTTATCACATGGGTCTTTGTTTCCCAGCCAGGTAGAGATCATAGTTCCTCTCCCACTGAAAAGGTTTGAAGTCAGAACCCTCAAGTTCCACTTTCTCCTCCATTTTCAAGAAGCTTAAACCATATATCATATTGCTATAGTGTTGACTTGCATTTGCAGTTGTATACCATCCTTCTTCCCTACCACAGGTGAGAGGAAGGCCATCCCCCTCTCATGGTTAGGGCTGTCTGCTGTGTGTGCCTAAATGTCCCTCGTTGTCATCAGCCGTAGCTAATTTCATGGCAAAGTAGACTGATGAACTAATTATATGCGCCTGTCTTTCCCTGTTAGTCATACAGCAAGCTACGTTAGTGCAGGTACGAGAGACATCTCAGCTACGTAGTCTGACGTCCAAAGTGTCTGTTCTAATTCAGATTCTGCTGAGAGCTGAAGCATTTTTCAGAGAATACATGATTCAAATTACTCAGATGTCACAGTTTGTCCCAGTCAGACGCAAAATCAGCATCAGCAAAGTAGCTAGAAGCAGGCATTCAGCAAGATATCTCAAATATATCAAGGGAAGGAAGTACTGATGCAGTACATCTGAGGGACGGAACCTCACTGAAGCTCTGCTGGCAGGCATAACCAGCCCTGCCTGGGAAAAAATGCAAACCTGGACAAGTACAGAAGAATCTTTAGGAATCTTTAAGAACGCTTAGGGGACTGAAGATTAAAACCATACAATTTCTTTAGTCCAGCCAAATTAAGACTAAGAGGGCCAGGAATGCTGCCTGAGGCATCAGTGACAGAGGGCAGAGATATCAAAGCTGAAAGACACTGTTTGCATGAGAACACAGCAAGATTGTCTGGCTGTGAACATATTCAGTTGTAATATTAATATATTAAGTGGGAAATTAATTAATTTGAAGATTCAGCCTGATGACTTTATGAATGGGATTATAGGATGTGAAAATCATGGTTGGAAGGAAGAGTATTTGATAAACAAGGATTTTCTTCACAGTCTGGCATTCCTACAGCCTTACAGGTCTTAATCTATTTGCCCACAATACTGAAGTAAATACTTCTGTCAGTGAAATGTCTCTATTTATTCAGTTGTAGGTCAGATCCTGACTGTGTGGTGCAAAAGCAATTAACAAACTCTCTGGATGTCACTTCATACCACCACCAGGATGAGACCCACTGTGTTGACTCTGACAGGGCTTTCTCATACCATCAGAGTAATTGAAAGAAAAAGATAAATAATACATATACTCAGTAAATAAAACTATAACAGTTCTTCTAATAACAAAAATTAAAATATAAATTATTTAAAAAATCCAGAACTTCTATTTGGTATCTAAGGCAGGCATGTGCACAGTTTCTTATGAAACTACAAGGAAAGCCATCAAAACCCACTGAATTCTGGGTTCACAAAGGCAAAGTCAAAGCAATTCCATACAGTTAAACCAAAACTAACCCTCCACATGCTGCACACCCATGGAAGAAGTAACTCACTGCTGCCATGCACCAAGTCAGTGAATAGATGGCAATGCAGAAATAAAGCACCAAGCAGCTTCATTGCTGCTCATTCCAGCCAATCTAAAGCACTTCAGTTTATTGGTTTATTTAAAGACATATGACTTAGGAAGCACTGAGAGCAAAACCACAGGCAACCAAAAGATCAAAATCTTCCAGGTGAAAAGAACTTTGGCATATGTGGTCTTCTAGTGCTTAAATAATTCTTAGCCAAAGGCAGAAGTGTAATCTCAGTAACTAAAAGTCAGCTAATACATTTAACGCCATTTCTAAAAATGTTTCATAGTCTGCTTAATTGTCAGGCATTCAGTCCTTTTTTGGGTTTTTTCCTATTCTTTCCTTCCAATTAGATTCTCTCTTCTTGTCCCTCAGACATTCCAGTTCTAGAAAGTTCCTTCAGAGTTGTGAATTTTTTTTTCCTTCCATATTTTGGCTGCTTTATTATACTGGTTTTACCCTTTAAGTTATTTACATAACAAATATCCAACAAAGAGATTTTTAAAAAGCTGCAGATTTTCCATCGGGGAAGCACTTTAAGTATCAAAGAGGATCTTGCTTTGAGGTATGTGAGAAGAGTAAATATAATTGCTACCTCTTGCAGGAATGTACAGTCCAGGTATTATAAAACACGGAACACAAGTACAGAAATTGGATTAAGAAAGGCAGTAAATGTGTTACGCCTCGCTTATTCCCTTATCTGAACCTTCTGTTATACTTTTACCTTTTATAGGTACACCTCCATGCAGGGCCCACATGGAAAAATGCTACAGGTTTTGTAGTGATTCGTTTCCATGAAACATCAAACTAGAGCTGCAGGCTGTCAGCTCTGTAGCAGAAACGCTACGAAATATTATGTAGAACTTACAACAATCACCTGATCTGCTGGAAATAATGAACACTGCTGCACCAGATAAATATGAAAGAAATGTCTTTATTTACATAAATAAAGGGCATTCTTTTAGATTATTAGAAACGCTCTGGAAAATCAAAGGTTTTTTGCAGCATTTCTGTCACTCCCACTTTTCGTGTTTTGGCTGCATGCCTGGCTTAAAAGCACAGCCTTCTGAAGAGCTTGTGGTTTGAGTCTTGGAATGCAAGTAGTAGGGTTTCTGAAATATATAGTTAATTTTAAGGAGTCGTGGTATCATTTTTGTTGTTTTTAGGCTTTTGAAAGTTTGGTACAGTCTACATTTTCAGCCAGTTTTGGTGTACCAATAGGAAAAAAAATACATAGTCATAGAATCCACAGTTCTAAACTTTTCTCACCAGCAGAGATTTGGCATAAAAGGGAACCAAGGCAGGACCAGCTGCCTGTAGACCATTTTTTTGCAATCTCTAGTTCTAAAAAAGATATGCTAAGTTTAGAGGAGTACTGAAGGAATTTTCACTACAAACCAGCTGGTAAGAAACTAACATATGCCAGAAATCTTTGATCTAACCACTTCCTCTTACCTTCTGCTTCTCTGCTGTCCCACATGAAAGCTATGCTGGATCAAAACCATTGCACAATAATTCAGAGCAATATAATTCAGAATAACCCTCAGTTTTCTTGATTATTTATATGCACTGATGGATACAATACTTTAGAGCTTGCTGTTCACCTATTGTTGATCTGTGAAGCTCTATTGAAATTGTTGAGATTACAAATTTTAACTCAATGAGGTTATTTCTGAGAAGTTACAAATAAAACAGAGATTCTGTCCAACAAAAATATAATTCAACCAATTTAACCAATTTAATCAATTTAACCAATGCTAAAAAGATGTTGATAGAGGCAGAGAAATAAGAGCAAGTATAATTTCACTCCAGTTTCATGCTTTCCCCACAATGTCTTTAGTCACATTTTTAGGATGCATGCACTCTGATCAGTAAGTTTGCTTCCAAGTATATTTTTATCATAATGCACTAATACCAACTGAACATCTTCTCTATGCCTACCTGATGTCAAAGGTGGCCAAGGTTCACCTGGCCTGGCGGACTCAACTCGGTGGTCACAGACATCCCAGTAATCAGCACAACAGTCTACAGGGCCAGGAGAACCTGAGGCACAGAACTGGTCACAGTAACATATAGCTGCTCTGGAGACAATATTAAAGGTGCAGTCATCGTCTCTTCCTGTGCAACAGCCTCTTACCCTGCACGATCTTCCCTGATACAGACTCCTTTTTAGCCTGCTCCACTTTGCAGAACCATTGTCTTCAACAGGGTAAAGTCCTCGGGAGAAATTTCTTCTAGAGCCAAGCTGCTCTGCCATCCAAACTTCACTTGCAATGCAATATAAGATGAATATCTGACTTTTGAGACACATTCTTTTACCTCTAGCAACCTTACTTCAGGCTCTCTGTGCTTCACTTTAGCAGTAAATATCCATCTATTGCACATGCAATTCCTTCAGTTAGTATTCAGAAAGAAGTCTGAGCAGAAATCTACAGACTAAGGTTTTCTAGGAAGACTCTGTATGTGTTAATTATTAGTCAGTCACGTTGTAAACTGATTTATTTTCCCAGGATACAGAGATACTGGAAACAGAGCCATAACTATGTATTAATCTTTATGAACCATTAGGTGCATTTTTTGCAAGTGGGAAAATTTATAGTAAAGGTTTCAGAATATAAAGAATATACATGGCCTGGTATTTTAGTTCTATGCTTTCCTGAAATCAAAGCAATGCTAGGAGCAAGTCAAAGGAAGCTCACTTTCCTTCTGGCTTCATTTACTTGTAACTACTATATTCTCCATACGATGGGAAGCTATATAATAGATTGCATTCCATCTACATTCGCCTTTCTGATATGCAGAGCTACATCACTGCATTAAATGCATCCTGCAACCCCCATTTCAATCTTGCTTCCAGTGATCTAGGTTAGCTTTATATGCTTAATTTTGCACTGGTTTATTGTGTGTGAATTCAGAAAAAGGTGAGATTAAATATAATTTATTACCCAAATATATTCCTTAAAGGTTTACATTTCTTTAGTCAAAATGAACTTGGTAGCCATTGCTAAAAGCGTAATTAATACCCACTAATAAGTACCCATTCTTATTTAAAAAAGAAATGGCCATATTTATAAAGCCACAAAGAAAACCAGAGCAGTTATCGAAAGATAAATCTAACAGTCTTTATTACTTGATCTCTGCTCTCCAGGTTTTTGGACATCAGACATAAAGAAATATGCATGGTACCTTTGCCAAAGCTTAAAAGAATAAGAAATAAAAGCAGAAAAGAACTTTGACATTCCTAGCAGAGATAGAATGTATGGCTGAATTGCAAAAAAATATCATAGTTCAAATCTGAACCATTACAAGATAATTTAAGGCACCAAAGCCGAATAAGCAGAGGAAAAATCTAGTCATTGTTTTGTTTCTAATTTGTAGCAAATGAGAGGAACCTGGAGAAGGAGAAGGCAGACTGTTTTCTAGGGAATGAAGGAGGTCTTCCCCTTTGTGACTTTGGCTAGGCTTTTCAGTGCTGCAGGAAATCAGAGCACCAAAGGATAGCTACTTTTGAAAGCACAGCTGGCAGCTCAGCTGGTTTGGATGCATTGCCATGAATAACAGAGACATTCAGTGGTAATGTGTGTATGTGTGTGTATATTATATATATGCGCTTGTTGTCAAAACGTTTCAGTCTTTAATACCATTTCTTTGTCAGCAGTGCCTTATATTGGACCTGCTTCCCACACTGTCCCCACCAAAGCTAAAGAACTGTGAATGATGGGAAATTGCATCAGACCACATGATTTTTACTTTGCTCTGTTGCAAGCAGTCTTCTGTGTGGAAGTTAATAGAAAGGCCAAGGTCAGCAACATGCAATCACTGTACATAATAGGACTTAAATCTTATCCTTAATATTTGCTCTGTGGGGTTTTTTTATATAAAGTTTTATTTATACAACAAAAACCTGGACAACATTTAAGTCTGTAACTGTGGTATATTATATCAAATATAACATAAGGAAAATTGGAAAAGACATGCTCATGGAAACTCAAGTGACATGCTCACTAGAAATTATAATCTAATTCTTTTCCTTATGTTTATGCAGCTCCATCAGTTCCAAGAGAATGACTCCTGATTTGCACTGACATTATCAAAATGCACATCTTCTTTGTTAGCACAGATGTACGGAAATACTTTTGCAAAGTTAACTCCTTGCTCTGGAAGCGTAAGAACGAAAAAATCTACCATATGTGATAAATGTTACCAGCCAGTCAGATAAGTGAACAGGCTTATCTGTGTTTTCACTTATAGACCTCTGGTTTCATTTTGGTTTGTTTGGTATTTTGATTTTAATTTTCAGCTTTAAAGACTTGCTGATTATAAAGCAGAGGCAAGGGATTTGCTTGGAAATGAGCTAGTTTACACAGGAATGAGATCTCTTTTAAAGGAGAGTTAAAAACTCTGCTGAAACTTGATAAAATTTACTTTTTCCTAGTTTTTGGCATGTGTTCAAACCTTAAAAACAAACAAAAAATATCAAAAAACAAACCAAAACCCAAAAACATTAACCTATTTTATTGTGGTTCAGCAAATATTTTTATTTTTCTTTTCTTTGTAAGCAAAGTAACTCTGCTCACTGTAAAGAAGCATACATTGACTTACTTGTAACTGTTTAAAAATAGTTAAACATGATCCTTTTTCTCTATTAAAGATTAACCTATTCCAAGCATTGCAGCTCTGCTAAGATTTTGAGTTACGGTCCTAGTCCTAGTTCTAGACTCTACATTAAGTACAGAATTATCTGACTTGTACCTGTTTCAGCATTAGCTGACATCTACCCGAGAGCTTCAAAAAACACCACACATTGGGCAGAATTCAAATATTAGTATCACTGAACATTTGGTGGAGTAAGAGATAGAAAACAGTTTCAAATGTCCAAGAATCTCTTTAAAACTGGAGCAGGATTATTCCACAGCCTTTCTTTCAAAAGTCTCCTGATTTGTTTGAATAAGCCTATTGAGTATTATAAAAATCTCATTTCTAATCACCTTCAGATCACTGGATATAGCAGTGGTCACTGAGGCTCTGGGTGCTGAAGGTCACCTTCAGGATGGACAACCCCATATGAAGACCACAGCAGCTTTCTTTCTGGCTGCTGCAAGCAGACTGCTATCAAGCTTTGTGCCCAGATTCAGAAGGAGAATTGCAGTACTGCTAAATTGTGCCAGGAAAATGGAATAACTCTCAGCACATTTAGGAAGGAAACAGGACATCAGATGCCAATTCAGTCATTCTCCAGTAGGCACAACAAAATGCATAGGAAACCCCTGTAATTTCTTATCTCCAAGTTAAACTCTGCAATGATACAGGCCATCCATTTCTTTGAGCTCAGACAGAAATTGAACTGGTGACTCCTTGCACAAAATGCATCACTAATTTGTAATGACTGCTGTAGCTCGCGCTTATTACTCTTTCTTATTAATGGCTGTAGTGCAATGTAAGTAATGCAGTAAAAAACACCTAAAGTGTTACCCCACAATGCCTTCTCTCTCCTACGTACTAATGGCAGAATGAGATTCCAAAACTGCAAGTGACTAGCTCCTAGATGTGTTTATGCAGAGAAAAGCAGTGTGTTAAAGTGATTTTCCCACTGTCACTTTGGTCTCCATATGTTTGGAGCATAAGTGAGGGTGCTTTCACCCTGTTTGGCAACAGCCTGACAGTTCACTGCTGTGGGTTGTTGGCAATGATATCAAGCAGTGCCACTTTTAATTCACACATTTCAGGCTGCCTATCTCTATTATTACAATGCTAATCCAGATTTACATATAACTTAGAATAATGGTGGTTTAAGTGATAAAACTCATCAGATGTCTAACTAGGGTCCTGACACAGTATGACTTGCCTCTGTGACCAGCGTGCCCAGTTCCTCAGATATTTAAATCAACAGATTTAGGGTCAAAGTAAGGTAGAGGAAGAGAAACTGACCCCAGGTGCCCATGACAAAGAAATCCCATTCCTCACACACACAGATTCACATACACAAGTGCTCAAGCACTCAATCAACTACCACCAGTAAAAGGTGACTTAATAGGCATGACATTGTACTAAGCGGTCAATACAACCTGATAGCCTTTACACTTTTCTCACCACAGTAATTCACCACACATATTTCCTACCCCAGTGGCATCACCTGGTCAATCTCAAGGCAGCAGCGGGTGCCATGTCCTTTTTATTGTCAGCCATGCTCCAGCATTGCCTTGAAGTCAGCCCTCTCTGGGCTCAGTCAGGTAAATACATGTGAAGAATGGGGAAGACTGTGCATGAACCAGAACAGTATGCAACCACACAGCTGCAAGCATTCTCCTAAACAGTGTTTCACTACGGCGTGCAGAACAGGTAAAAGCAGTCATTGTGGCTTTTATCTGGGTAAGAACCTTACGGGAGACACAACCAGGCATGGAAATCTTGGCAGTGATCCCAACATATCATGGACCACATGCCACTTTTGTTATGCTGTCAGTGTAGATTGCTGTGGACAGTTTAGCCTGTGCACGGCTGCACACAGCTTCAGAGAGGTGACGCTTGCAGTAAGCTTGCCAATCCCAAACCTCATCAATCAGTTAGAGGTGACAAGGGGAACATACTGTATTTCACTGTCAGTACGAGCTCTCAGAAGGTGCCGTGCAGGTGTTTTATGGCAGATGTGTACCTACTGGTGTTCACCTCAAATGTGTGGCTCTATCTCATCCCAGCAGTGAATGCTGGCACTCCAAGTCCAAACTGTTCCCTTGATCATGACAAGCACAGAGGCAGAAGTAGCCTCCCAAACCAATATTAGAAATATTAGAAACCTGAACAGGTTATCCATATGCTTACTATTAGTCTTAACATCAGGGACGAAACCTTGGGTGGCGTGGTTTAGTGTGAGGTGTCCCTGCTTATGGCAAGGAGGTTGGAACCTGAAAAACCCATTCCAGTGCCTTACCACCACAGTAGTTTATTCTGTAATGCTAAGATTAATAAAATTTGCAGAAAGAATGTAATTGAAAGGATATAGGCAATTGTATCCAGTACAATTGTAAAGAAGCTAGCTTGCAGTATGCTCTTCCCTAAACTTGTAGGCTACACCATGCCATTTGTTTTGGGGTGCATGACTTTACTAATGTAGAAATAACCTAGCATCATCCTGTGTATAACTAGATACTACTCCTTGGATAAGTGCGAACAGTCCTACACAGAAATTGTCAGCTCATTTTTATTCAGACATAGAATCATAGAATATTTAGGGTTGGAAAGGACCGTAGATCATCTAGTTCCAACCCCCCTGCCATAGGCAGGGACACCTCACACTAAACCATTTTTTACAATGTACAAAGAATGAGATATACAACTTATTCATGTTAAACTATGCCTTTGCTAATGCACACACTAGATGGCCACTATTAACATACTCACCAGCCCTAGCAAGGCAGCCAATGATCCTGTGCAGTGTAAGCATTGGTCAGGTGAGGAAAGATTTGGCTTCTTAATCCTCATAACAGGATGATTCTCAGTGTTGCTGAGTTGCCATTTTCTGATCTCTGCTTTTAAGGATTTTTTTATACCTTAAGTTATAGATTTTTTCCTTTTGTATCCTTGAGCTGTTACCTTTTTAATAAAATGTTTCTCTCTCTGCTTTTACTTCTCTCCCTTTGCATAGCTTTAGCTTCTTCACTTCCTGCTATTTAAGCAATTTTCTCATTAAAACTGAGGCAAGACCACAGAGATGTGCCACACCAAACTAGACTTTGGATCCCAGACAACTGAACCCTTGGGCAAAGGGCTGCCCTTAGTCTCATCCAGCAACCACATTTTCTTAAGTAATGAATTCTGGGCCTTCTTCCCATGGCCTATGTCACTGCTCAGATATATGATTTGTTTTAGGCAAATCTTCCTTTTGACCACTTAGGCCAACTTTAATAAAGTTGTGGGGTTTTTTGCCAGCTTGAGTTGTAGCACCCAAGCACTCTCAGGATACAGTGAACATACTGTATCAGACTTCAAGAGAGGATAAGCTAAAAAAGGGACCATAAGCCCTAAACATAAGCAGACATTGTCATCCTGACAGAAATATGCATTTTACCAGAAAAATAATGAATAAAAGCAGGGTCAAGGCAGAAGAACTTGGTCTAAATATATCGTACTATTGAAACACCCATTAATTTTATAGTACTATTAGAAAAGCTTTCAATTTTCCATGTTGAGTGTTGCTTTTTATAATCTCTCCTTAAAGGATTCTTTTCTTTTAATACCCTTTCCATTGGTTTCTCAGATACTTTGTAGACTGTAATTGTCAATATACTCCCATTTTTCATATACAGACAGAAGCTGTTTGAACAGATAGGGCAAATGTTTTTTTAAGTATGCATAGATGAACACATTTACAAACCCAGAGGTCAATAAAATAATTCCTCTTTTCCCCTTCCTATAATCCCAGGATTTCTTTCTCTTCTTCGTATTCCTTCCACCTTTGGGACTCAGTTTATCGCTGGGCTAATTTAAACCTAATACATACCATTTGAATAATTCTCTTGGCTAGACATGCTAGACAGCATTTGTGTTTTACAAAAATGGAATTCAACAGGAATAAATAAGTAAAGTTGAGTTTGGACCAAATACAGAACAAAGCAAGTCTTTTGAAAAAATGGTCAGGGAAGCTTACTACAACTTTTGAGAATCACATAGATCACACTGATTCTAAACATTAATTTTTCCCACTTCAGTGTTTTACTGAAAATAAGAAATACTATTAGGTCCTTTGTGGGTACAACTATTATATCTTGCAGTTTTTATAATACACAGTTATAAATGTGTTAAGATGTAAAAATATTTATCTATTGTTAAAATTTTTCAGTACTTTTTCATTATATTTACCTATATGTAGTCATTTCTGTCCCCAGGAACTCTCTCTTGAACTCACTGAAATGCTTCTCTCAACTGATTTTTTTTCCACTGTCAGTCAGGTTAATAAGTATGCTGTCCACAATTTGGACACACTTAACTTCTGTTATTTTTCCATTGAGAAAAGAAACTAATGCAAAACCAAACTTTATATTTTTATCAATCTGTTCATGACATTCTGAAGGACATATGTGCCCCTGTATCAGGGGTAAAATGTAGTTTACCTATAGATAGGTGCCCACTGACTGCTGAACTTCTGCTTTCACAGTTCCACAACTCAAAAGTTTAAATGCTGGCTGGATTGAAATTGCACCAGGTCCAATAGTGCAAGAGGCTGAGTAGCCTGAAGATATTCCATTTAAACTGTTTTTAATTTTAATGTTTTAACTGATGATAATATTTCATAAATTAGTTCATCACATTCATTTTAATGAAAGCAGCAGTAATTCTCGTTAAAATATTAATCTTAACCACAATACATAGCAGTGTGTCAGAAGGCAAAATGCTCCTGTACATCAAGACAGGGCTGTGATGCAAAGATCTTGAACACACATACCTGTGAGATGATTTGTGGCTTAAAGGATCAAAGGATCAGGGAGAAGGCAATTAACTCATGCAAGCATCAACAGTCTGCTTCCTTCAACTTATAAAACATTTTGGAAGCAAACTGTTTCCAGCTGGATCCAGGCTCAGGCAGTATTGTGAGGGAGCAGCACAGGGTAAAACTGAAAAAAGAGCATAAACTGGAGAGGAAGGTGGTGATTCTCCCATGTGGGCCAGGAGCACAGCTGGCAAATCTGCCTGCACTCTCTAGCTTGCACAGACATTGCCTGGCTAAAATGGCTATGAATATCGCATGGCAGGGAGGAATCACTGTGCATGCTGATTGCTGTGGGTGCTGACACAAATGTGAGTAATTCTCTGATTATATCACAAAACATAAGTGTGTGGTGACAAAATGCAACCAAGGTTAAGAGCATGGGAGTGTTTTTCTTTCCAGCAATGTTGACATTCATTCTCAGCCGCTTGAAACATGTGGAGCTAGATTTGCAGGACTAAAAATTAGAATCGCAACAAACACTTTGCAACAAAAATACAGCTTTATTTAATTTCAACATTCATTATTATTTCTAAAGAAAATATGCTGTGTTATATTGGCCATCTCTTAAATCAACAAGCACTTCAAAAAATGATATTACAATATGCCATGTCCATGTGTGCATCTCTGGGGTTAATTATGCTAGCAAATAATCTCTTGAAAGAGTTTGATTGTTATTACTGCTTTGCAATTGGCATAATGGAAGCGTTTTTGTTGTGTTTTTTTTTTTTTTTTTGGGATTTTTTGGTTTGTTTGGTGTTTTTTTTAATGGTGTTTTAAATAACATTTGTGCTGTGGATTCCTTCTCAGTACAGAAACAGGCCTCAAAATACTCTGCAGTTTTAGCTCTTGATCCTAATCCGGGGCTGCAAAAGAAGAGTTTTTACATGAAAAAAAGTTGTCAAAAATACAGATTAATAAACCCTGTAACATGCACTGAGGTCATTTAGTTCTTCTAATTTATACAACTTGAGGATCTAGCTAACAAATGTAACTCATAGTTTAACAGAAAAAAAGTCCTAAAGGTGTCCTTGCCCATGCAAGGTGTTGGAACTAGATGATCTTTAAGGCCCTTGCCAACCCAAACCATTATATGTTTCTAATATCTCTTTATAATGGTCCATTATGAAGAGATATAAACCACTGTGTCTCCACTCCATCCTTGTTTCTTGTCTTCTGTGTGAAGACACTGAAACCTTTAGAACTTTTCTAAATGTCCCATTTGTTTCCCACATCTTATACAGCAGATTATTCACTAATACTGAACACAGACAAGTAAATACCTCCACTCTATTATAACCACTCCCTTCAATATCTCCCTGGAACATAATTTTTCTTAAGAACATTACCTCTTCAACTTAGATTCAGTTTGTGGTCCTCTGTAATCTTCAGGTTTTTCACAGCAGCATTACTGTAATTCCTTTTTTTTTTTAATTTGTCTTCAATGAACTTTATCATCTTGATTTCAAGCCATTTCTCTAAGGTGACATTTTTTGAATTCTAACCCTGCCTTCTATGCTTCTTGCAAGTCCTCCCAAATAGGCAGTATGTGTAAATTTGGTATGCTTATTGTCTATGGGCTTGAGCAAGTAATTAATGGCAATGTTTTATAGTGCTAGAGCTAGAAGACAGTATTGTGGAAGCCTGTGTGAGATGTTCGCTCACTGTAGTAATAAGATTGCTCTCTCCAGCTTTATAATCAGTTGCACATCTTGCATGGAGCCTTGGGTGACATGGATTAGTGTGAGATGTCCCTGCCCATGACAAAGGGGTTGGAACTTGGTGATCTTAAGGTCCTTTCCAACCTTAACTATTCTATGATTCTATCTACCTTATGTGAATTTAATTTAGTCTGTATCTGCTTTGCTTGCTTATGAATATCATGTGGGTCTGTGTTAAGGATGTGCTGTATCAAACACATCCTCTGTATCTGTTTTGTTGTTAAAGTAGGAAATGAGGACAACTTGATAGGATTTATTTCTGACATGTCACTGTGCAAGTCGTCTTCTCTGCTTATTATTAGGTAGTTGCCTACAAGTGCATTGTTTAAGACTGTTCCGGTGTCTTGGAAATGCTATTAGGGCTGACTCTTCTGGAATTCTTTAGATTTCTATATCCTCTTTTGTCAGATATGACACTGTGTTTGCCTTTCTCCAGTTTTCTGGGAACTTGTTTATCCTGCTAATCACTAATATTTGAGAAATTGCTTTGGTTAAGTATTTTAAGGGTAGGTTTCATTAGACTGTGTTAATTTATCTCAGTATTCCTTCAGGCATTTCGTTCCTTTTCTTTTCATGATCATACTCCCAAATTCTTAATAATAACTGAAATAAACTTTTACTCACAATAACCTATTTTCAGAAAATTGGAACAAAGAAAAAGGTATGGAACATTTCAGCCTTTTCTCTTTCACCTATTCACTGACCTCCCCCACCAAGTTCTACATTATATCTGTTCCCAAGCATAGTTTTGAGCAACCTGGTCTAGAAGAAGGTGTTCCTTCCCACGGCAGAGGGGTTGGAACTACATGATCTTTAAGGTCCCTTCTAACCCATTCTATTATTCAATGATTCCATAGAATCATAGACTCATAGAATAGTCAGGGTTGGAAAGGACCTTAAGATCATCTAGTTCCAACCCCCCTGCCATATTGTTTAACTCTAGCAAAACATTCATTTTAATAGCACTATGTGGTTATGTGCTCAAATATAAAATAGTATTAATCTTATTTCAATCACATTATTTCACAATCTAATTCCAGACTATACCTCAATTTTTTTCGAACTGTTTGATTGCATCCCCGTTGGAATTAATTCAATTGTGACTTTATTCTGTGATGTGAAGAAGCTTAGTTATTCTGCATTGGTAGTTACTAATGGAAAATCATTCACCAAATATAGCCAGCTTATTATCCAAACATTAATTTTGTAGCTAAAGCATCCTATCATCTTTTTAAACAAAACCATAAAAAATTGTTAAAGTGAGAGTAAAGATATAGTTAAATATTCAAAGTGGTACTGTCATCAACTCAGAAAAATAGTAATACTCACCATTACAGTTAAACAGAACCTCTTTCATTGGCAACCTGTAAAAAAAGGAATTAAAAAGTGAAAACAAAATGGAGAGGCAAATAAAAAGGGAGAATTAAACAGGCACAGTTCTACAAATTGGTGGACAACTTCATACAGCACAGTGCCTTTTAAAAATATTGGCTTCCAGCACTGTTCATTTATAACTCTACCTACTGAACAGGGGATGATTTTTAAGACATTGACATGTTTGAGGAAGTGTACTGCGCATAGCAAATTTCAACAGAGAAGCATCACCTTGGCTGAATGCATGTTAGAGGACACTTCAGGCTGGCTTCTCTTTTGGACCACACCCTGGAAGGACAGAGCTTGTGGCCAGCCATGCATTCACATAGCATGGATACTGTTTTCATCCACCTTAACAAGGTTTTTGAGGCAGTCTCCTGTTGCAACTTGGTATCCAAACCGAGAAGTAGGGTGGACTACAGTGTGGATGAACA
The DNA here is from genome assembly GCA_002631895.1 of Agapornis roseicollis. Taxonomy (NCBI): domain Eukaryota; kingdom Metazoa; phylum Chordata; class Aves; order Psittaciformes; family Psittacidae; genus Agapornis; species Agapornis roseicollis. The sequence continues at coordinate 50,304 of NDXB01005392.1, forward strand.
ACTGGCTGGACTACTTGCCTAAAAATATAGTAGTCAACTGTTCAAAGTCTTTGCTGTAGGTGGAATTTCGGAGAATGCTAGGGTGGCATGGGTGGATGTGGGTAGCAGGAGAGCCAGGAATTCTGGATGTTGCTAACTTGGAGGGGACGGGGAGACAGATACATGAGGGTATAGAGGACTTTCCCAGATTGGAGGAATGTGCTGTCAGGAGCTTCATGAGCAAAGGCAAATACAGAATCCTGCATCTGGTGGGGAACAAGGTGAATGGAGGAAGTAAACAACTCTGTGCAACAGTACAGGCCAGTGACTGACTGGCTTACTGGCAGGTCTGTAGAGGAGGACCTGAGGTCTGATTGGCACTAAACTGAACGTGGATTAGTCCACCCTTCCTGTAGTAAAGGATAACCTCATCTACTGTTGCATTAACTAGAGCATACACAGGAGTTATTATTCTGTTTTGCTAGACACTAGTGAGGCTGCCTCTGGAACACAGTTTCCATTTTTGAGCTCTCCCAGTAGAAAAGAGTTTAAGTCAAGCAAACATTAAAATGCAGTGAGGAATCATTAGGATAGTGGTGAGCATTCCCTGATTTCTAGAAAGGCACATTATATATGAGAGGATACATGGTTTGTTTAACCCGAAAAGGAGATTAAGAGGTATCTCTTTTCCCTCTCCAGATACTTAATAAGGGTTTATAGTCTGCTCAGATTTGCATGGTGAAAGGAAAGGAGGCAACAAGTGGGGAAATTATAACTAGCCATAAGGAAAAATATTTGTTATCATGAGTGGTCAAACATTACAAATAATTGTATGAAACAGGCTGAGAAAGTTGGGACTGTTCAGTCTGGAGAAGAGAAGGCTGCGTGGAGACCTCACAGCAGCCTTCCAGTATCTGAAGAGGGCCTGCAAGGATGTTGGAGAGGGACTCTTCGTCAGGGACTGGAATGGTAGGACAAGGGGTGATGGGTTTAAACTTAAACAGGTGAAGTTCAGGATAGATATAAGGAATAAGATCTTTACTGTGAGGGTGGCAAGACACTGGAATGCTCCATCCCTGGCAGTGTTCAAAGCCAGGTTGGACACAGCCTTGAGCAACAAGGTTTAGTGTAAGGTTTCCCTGCATATGGCAAGGACATAGGATACCAGATGATATTAAGGTCCCTTCCGACTCTAACAATTCTGTGATTCTCTGATTCTATGATTCTGTCATTGTAATTACTTATGCATTACTTAAGTACTGAATAATAAAAAAAGTTTCTTCAAACTACAACTGACTACTTATTCAGGGCAAGCTCTTCTCCTCTAGAGTTATTATGTAGCAATATGTCATTGTCTAAAGTGGACCAAATGCAACAGTTGCTTCTTAAAGCCAAATATAGTTAGATTAAAATTGCAGTTTAAATGACATACTGACATTTCATACTTTCTCCGTATTATGTTTTTATTATTTATTTATATTGTATACACTTTCAGGCTTTTAAATGTAAATCAACTGTATAAGTAACGCATATATAGTAATACTTCTTATGGCTATCACATTAGAAATAGAATCCCAGTAATACATTAAATGTTTTTCCCTGTTAATGCATGGTGATTTACACTGCCCTTTCATGTCAGAAAGCTGTAACTGAAATACTTTACTTAAAACAAGGAGGTATTATTGAATAATAAAGTATTGCCCAAATACCTGTTGCAAGCATAAATTTCCTGTTGTACATAAAAAGTATCAAAAATTAGAAGTTTAAAGCATTGCTCAAGTATAAATATAAAGTATGTCTGCTGATATTTAAAGTTTTTTGTTAGAGAATTTAAAAATGTGCATTGTTTGGACCTACCTTTCTACTTATAAATATCAGAAGACTGCAGTTTACTGTTCCCATTTAATCACCTATCCATTTAGGAGGTTAAAGAATTTGTTACAGCTAACAGCTGAAATTCTTATTCTATAATAAAAGAAGTAATTATTGCTAATTTTAATGCTTATTTGGTGGGTCATCAAATTTTCAGTTAAACGAACTGCTATGATGATATGGAGACAGCCTAGGGCTGCAGTCTTTGGTTTGTTCAAAATAAACTAGTGGTTGGTGAGACTATCTCTTCAGAGATGTACTGTTCATTTTGTTCCGAAATATCTTGGAAGATCACAGGTTAAGTCAGAACAGTTCTAATTTTGAACATAAGTGACAACAAACCATCAAAAGATTTTCGAATTTGAATTATCCAAGAGTTGTTTTAATATGTACTGCTGTTGCCCTATGCCTGATTATTTGCTACCTTTTAATCTCTATGCTTAGACTCAGTATGTGCAGCATTCTTTACAAACTGTCTAATGTCCCCTAGCTCGTTAGATAATTCATAAACAATGCAAACCAGTGGTGCTGTAAAGATCACTCTGACCCTGCATCCCAGGTGTAGGAACAGAATTGATGCTGACTGTGTCACAGTGTAACACAGGCATACCCTGTGGCCTGGCTAGCTATGGAGCTGACAATACTCTGCCACATGAGTCTATTCCAGTTCTCCACTGTTTGGAGGACAGGGCTGCACTTTTATGCAAGACTGAAAATATAAAGTGAATAGTGTGTCTGTGATGTGACAGGTAGACACCCTGTGTTATGTCTCCAAGGAAAGCACTAGGAGCAACACAGTCTTTTGCCCTAGTATGCCGGGGTAGGACATGCACCAAATGGAAGAAATTGGTTGAACACAGGAGTTGAACATGTAAGAGCATCTTGTGACACAGTTCCCTCTAGTTTTACTAGATATCTACCATATCCTGATTCTTGCTTTGACAGGGGTCTTCCTTACAAGTTGAAAAGGTATTGGACAGTACACTAGAGCTGAATCATTCCAGAATACCTAAGCACTACCAACAACCTCTCTCAGGCTGTCAGGATAACCTGGAGGAGAAGGCAGACAGTACCCTGCCTTTGCATCTTCGCACCAGAGGCAGGGGAGTGCAAGCCTCTGTTATGGGCACAGCCTGTGCTCATCCTTCCCTGCTCCATAGTTATTATGCTGCCAAGCAACTTCATAGGGGGACGTTGTAAGCTCTGAGATTTTCTGTGTCAATCCAGGGTACAATGACCAGGGTTTTTTTTAACTGGAAGAACATCACTGTGCTCTGATAGTGCCACTTGTGTTGGAGCTTTGGTCTAACATTAAAACCTTTACATAAATCCTTTAGTACAAGGACTATTTCATAAAATTGGTGCATTTTCTTCTTATATCTAGAGTCTATCAATGATTAATACTAATGCTGACTTCTGACCAAGAACACTCCTTAAGAAAATAAAGATTAAGAGAAATGTATAATAGGACTTTGGACCTTACTGACACTTCATTTTCATAGAATTCAGATTTCAAGGACAGTCTGTGAAATCTTGTCACCACTGAATTCAAAGAAATAAACTTTTTCTCATAGGGTCTTTTTATGAATGTTGACCTGCATACAATGTCTTTTTGTGACTATATGGGAACTTATTCCCCTTGTTCTTTCTAAAGATTCTGATACAGTACAATTCCAAGAATAATTATAACATCATAACCTGGGCAAATACTAGGTTTACTTGAAAAGAAGACAGTATTGGAAATTACTGGTATATGTCTTAATTAGGTTTTAAAGGCAGCATCCTTCAGATCTCTTCCAATTAAAAACACTGGCTGTAGAGAAGGATTTTTCTAGGAGGAGAATGTCCCATATTTGTTTTCCTGACTTCCCAGTGACAGATCAGGTTTGCTGAACAGACAAGAATGCTGTTCTTCTGAATACAAAGGTAACTCCTTCCCCATCCCCCCTGCCCCTGAATACTTTGCTCTGAGGAAAGCAATACAAATTACTAAGTAGAAACTAGCAGCACCTTCCTTTACTTCCTTCTCCCATTCCTTCCTAAAGGTCAAGGATGTGCTTGCATTTCACAGAGCATCCACCTAATCTCTTTTGGAATTGCATAAATCACATTGATGTTTTCTCCATGTGTTTTTAGCTCTGAGGGGGGAACACTGTGGGATAATCAGTATGAGCCTATATGTAATTTTAGATGAAAAATTGCATTTTGGTGAGGGCAGAGACTACAAGACAGGGATCTAAAGTTCTTATTGCAGCAGTAGGAGTAATGCTGGGCTTATAACTTAACAGAATTTTTCCTAATCAGTTTATACAAACAGGACTTCACTGATAAAAGGGAAACACTAAATTAGGTGGACACCTGTGAGTTATTTAAACTCATAAAGTGTAAATTCAGTTTAAACAGTTCCTAGATAAGTTCCTAAATAAGAAAGAACAATATAGATGCCTGAAAGATATTGTAATATTAGAAATCATCAACCTAGGACTACCACTTTCAGAGCAGCTACAAAAAGTGCCTTGAATCTTTTGAACTGCTTCTGAGTCTATGTTGCTCTCTTGTCTGTCTCCAGGACTGCATAAATGTTGATGCCTTTCTGGTTATCAGTGCTGTATATTTACCTCTTCAGCAATAGATCTCAAGGAAACAGATGTCTTTGTTCAGTCCTTCTTGACTGAAAATAAGCAAAGAGGGTCATCTTTGGCCATATTTGTGTCTTCTTTGCCCCTTCCTAAATATGGTAAGACATTGCTCAGTCAACATGGCCAACATGCTGTACCCTGCTCACTTCCTCCTGCTAAAAAGGAGATATAATGGGAGGGGAGGGGGGATGGAAATTAGATAACATTCCCTGTGCAAATACTTTGAAAAGTTCACTGGAGAAGGCTTTTTTTGATTTCTAATAGAGAAAAAGAAAAACTGTCATCTCTTGATGTTAATTCCTGACCAGCTTGTGGTGAGCCTGGCGCAACTCTTCCTGCTACGAGTGGACTGGATTACACCTGTATAGTCATACTCAGTCACAAAGTACAAATTAGTGACAGGCCCCCGGGGAACCAGCACAAATAGCTTGCTCAGCTGAACCAAATGGTATTTGACACTTTTTTCCAACTTTAAAGCTATTTCTCTCCACCCAGCATTATAGTACATGGTGGATGACTGTCACACAATAAGATGATAATCAGTGGAAAAACAAAGAGTACTGATATCAGCCCAGATAAATCCTTTTGCTTCCAGTTAATTGTCTTTAGTCTTTGTAAATGCAGCCACAATTGAGTTCTAAAGGTCATGGTACAAATGTTCCAACTGTGGGAGTACATTAAAGTTTTCTAATAAATTGCTCGTTAAAAATTGTGTTCAAAGTGTTTCTTCAAAATCAAGGCAACTTTCTGAAGACAGTGTTATATATTTTATCCACCTTGAAACAGATCAAGTTGGCCTCCAACCAAAGGAATACTGCTCTTCTGTTGCCATTGTCAATTCATTTTTAAGAATATCTCATGTTTTTAAGAATATCTCAGTCAAAGTAGTCTAACTTTATGATGTCAGCATGACATGCTTCACTTTCTGAAGTGATCTTAATAATGCATCAATAAAATTGTTTGGCTTCTTTCTTAAAGTAAGTATTTTTAAAAAGATGTTACTTTCTATTAGGTCTACAAAGCTTTCCCTCAGTGTGGATGAGAGGATGAGATATAGGGGTTGAACTGCTTGCTTTCTTCTATAATTTTTTCAAATACAGGAAAATCAGCTGCTTCATCAGAGGCTGCATATGTATACATATAAACACATGCATGCTTACATATATACACATACAAACACACACACATGTATATGTGGAAAGGACATGAGCGTGTTGGAGATGGTCAGTGGGCTGGAGCACCTGTTCTATAGAGACAGGCTAAGAAGGTTGGGCTTGTTCAGACTGGAGAAGGGAAGACTCAGGAGAGACCTTTGAGCAGCTTCCCAGTAACTAAAAGGGGCCAACAAGAAAGCTGGAGAGGGATTTTTTACAGGAGCGTGTAGCGATAGGACAAGAGGGGGTGGCTTTAAACTGAAAGAGGGGAGATTTAGACTAGGTATTAGGAAAAAGTTCCTCACTGTGAGTGTGGTGAGGCACTGGAACAGGTTGCTCAGAGAAGCTGTGGTTGCTCTGTCCCTGGAAGTGTTCAAGGCCAGTTTGGATGAAGCTTTGAGCAACCTTCTGTAGTGGAAAATGTTCCTGCCCATGGCAAGTGGTTGGAATTAAATGATCTTTAAGGCCCCTTCCAACCCAAACCATTCTATGGTTCTGTGATTCTATAATGTAGATGTGTGTATATATATATATATATATTTTAGAGTGCCTGACATAGTGCAAATCTATTTCATCTCAACAACAAATTTATCCCCAAAACTGTTCAGTGCCTTACACCACCCCCTTATGAAGTACCTATACTTCAATAATGTTTTAGAAATTTTACAGATGACATGGGTAAATAACCAAGCTATCTCAGATCAGCAAAGTGGTTGTTTATAGCTTCACTTTGTGAATTCATACTGGGACTTTCTTTGGGTAGATCCAGAGCAGAAACCGTAACAACTGCTTTAGAGAGACTAACAAGTGACTCCTGGGAGGCAGAGGAAAGGGGATAGATGGTGTAGAAACAAGCATAAAGGTCACTCAATACTTTTCAAAACAACAAGGCAGTTACTCATTCAGTAAATAAACTGTGTTACAAAATGTAATTATTGTTCTTATCTATACTGTTAAACTCATCAAAAGACTTGTGAAATAATTATGAGCATGCACCTGGTAACCAAAAGAGGCCTTGGTAGTAAAAAATTCATTCTTGTGGCATTAATGCACTCAAGCTGCAATTACTGGCAGCAAGTTATGCATTCTTATGCAAATTTATAAAATAATACTGAAAATGTCCTTTAAACAAATATACTCTATTACATTCAAAAGCCTACAGTAAAGAATATGATAGTTAATTAAATTACACATGTTTATTTCAACACCAAGGCATGTTCATGACCTTCTTGGAAAAAAGACTTGCCTGAGCCAGCAGATCCATTTTCATTTTTATCTACACTGCCTCAATAGAAAATCAATCACTTGTAGCACATCATTTCTGCTCTTACTGAATGAATTATCAAGGGTAGTAAACACTCTGGTCCTAGAGATTAGATATGTAAAAGCAGTTGGGAATTGGCCACTGAATTTAGATTTTAAGGCAAAATTTAGATTTTAAGGCAAATAGAACCGGTACTGAATTTTGATACTAGGCAAAATTGCACTGTATGTTTTTAGGTTTTCTTGACAGTCCTTTATGAAATTCTCAATAACTAATTTTCCTAAGTGCTTCTAGCAGTTGTTGTATCTGTTATTTAGAACAGAAGTTGTAACACTGACTGTAAATCAGGGAACAGGTGATTTAAATGGGGCTAACTAAAAAGCACAGATCAGGAACCTGAAGTAGAAATCTTGGGGTTACTCCAAATTCACATAAGCAACACAGTCTGCAACAAAACTCTGATTTTTTTATTCTTAATGATTAAGAATAACTAATATTTATTTAGTCCATGCAATACACAAAAGAAGACTTGAGAGCACAGCACATTTTTGCTCACCAAGCTGGCACGAACTACATAAATAAAAGACAAAGCTAGTATGCAAAAGCTTAACCCAATTAAATGTCAAATAATTACCTCCTTATTGCTGAGTGTTTCATTTTCTGGAATAGACTCTATGGCATGACTTGGCTGCCGGGCCAAGATGTCACAGGTTGGAGACAGCATGACATTAAAAACAGGAAAAAGAAATTAATTATCAGTTCAATTTCTATATAAACTATCACTACAGTTTAATAATGAAAGCAAATACCCTCAGTCCTGAAAAGGATAGCAAGGCAATGAAATCCTATTTGTGTTCAACAGGCTACCTGCCGAAAAGGCTCTCTCACTACTATTTTATCTGTATGAAAATCCATTTCAAGGTATTGCCTGTTTTCTATTATATCATATTCCCAATTAAAAGGGTGGGGAAGGGATATATCACTTTCTAGTCTGAAGGAGGTATCTCAACTAAAAATCACAGCAAGGGCACCTGCCTTATAATATATCTGAGATAGAATCATAGAATAGTTAGGGTTGGAAAGGACCTTAAGATCATCTAGTGCCAAACCTCCTGCCATAAGCAGGGACATCCCACACTAAAACACGCCACCCAAGGCATTGTCCAACCTGGCCTTGAACACTGCCAGTTATGGAGCATTCACAACTTCCTTGGGCAACTCACTCCAGTGCCTCACTTCCCTAACAGTAAAAAATTTCTTCCTTATATCCAATCTGGACCTCTCCTGTTTAAGTTTGAACCCGTTACCCCTTGTCCTGTCACTACAGTCCATAATGAAGAGTCCATCCCTAGCAGCCCTATAGACCCCCTTCAGATACTGGAAGGCTGCTATGAGGTCTCCATGCAGCCTTCTCTTCTCCAGGCTGAACAGCCCCAACTCTCTCAGCCTGTCTTCGTATGGGAGATGCTCCAGTCCTCTGATCATTCTCGTGGCCCTCCTCTGCACTTGTTCCAACAGTTCCATGTCCTTTTTATGTTGAGGACACCAGAACTGCACACAATACTGCAGGTGAGGTCTCACGAGAGCAGAGTAGAGGGGCATATAAAGTTATTTAAAATGCAGTCATATTTCTGTCACTTTGAATATCCATCTTCTTAAATCTCCTCCAAAAGAGCTCTCCTTAATCTTAAATTTCATAGACATAAATCATACAAACACTTAACTAAAAAATGCTGTATAACAGGAATTAGTATGTGTAGAAAGGAGTTTTAGATCTCAGTGATTTTCCAGTGTTTTGAGTATTATATGACTTTCACCTGAACAATGAAGTTTGATGAATATGACTCAAGTGAACAACCACACCAATTTCAATAAGATTTTAATTACTAATAGGTAAATTAGGTAATTAATATGATAGTAATTAAGTAAATAGATAAACCAGAGCTTATAAAGGCAATGGTAAGATCACAAGCTTGTGACGTTTTCCTACCCAGTGACACAGAGACATCTTCTTTAGAGAAAAGCTTGCTGAAAGTGTTGGGGTTTGGATATTTTAGAATTCTATAAAAACAAGGTTGGAAGAAGCCTATTTTCAGTGTATCAAAGGCATTACTTTTTTTGGTGTTTAGATCAAATAGTTAATTAACAGATGATGTGTTGCTCAAAAAGATATTGCTCTTGTCCTAAGAAAATTAATTTTGAAACTGTGTTTTTGTGAAGCAAAACTGATCTACTTAACTGCCCCTATATATAAAGAAGGATACTGAAGTAGAATATACTCTAATTTTCTGCGATTATGTAATAGATCTGCTATGTGTTGCGCTCTCTCTTTGTAAATTTGCCCTGACTTCAGGGAAGCAGGAATCAACTCTAGCAATAAGAGCAGCAGTTACAGAAGCTTTGACCCATTTTGCTTCTTTTTTTTTGCTGCCTTTTTTTTTTTTTTCAAAATGAAAAGGCAAATTATTAACTTTTGGCACCAAGTTTATTCATTCAGTAAATGTAGACAAGGAAATAATTTTAGGCAAATAAAGAGTAAAGAAGGAGTAAGAAGCCTAGATCATTTCAGC